>JAAAKG020021409.1:0-20279 GCA_010014905.2 Druon quercuslanigerum | reverse complement strand
AAAATAAATTTCGGTATCCTAATATTCGCTATTTTAATATTCGGTCACTTAAACCATCGGAAAAATGACCGTCTGTCAAAGAAAGGACGAGTTCCTTAACCAGACATTTTGGATAAAAATTCAAAAAGTCAGCGCATTTTAAATATTTTTGAGTCCACTTTTTTCTGAATTTAAAAATTCTATGTACAGATATTAATAGTATTAAAGAAGAAGAAAAATTTACCTTAATGACTTGTTTTGAAAAAAGAATATTCTCAGAGTTATAGCATTTTCAAAATTTGAAAAATCAATAGAAAATCAAAATTTTAAGTCTTACAATGCACGATATAAAAAAAACATTGCTTTTTAAAAGCCCTACAAGATTATCACAACAAATTTTTGAATTTTCTCGAAAAATCGAAAATTCAAACTCTGATTCCACAAAAAATAGTAAAAAATCAAAAATGCAATTTTCTGGTTCAACTATGCAGGATACGAAAAAAAGATGAATTGACAAAAATTGTAACCCCAAAATATTCACAAGTTCGTTTATCACTTCTGGATAGGACACTTTTTTATTTATGTTTTATTTATTTTAAGGTGGTGCAGAAAATATACATTCACAAGTCTACCAAAAATCGAGCGCGAAGCGCGAGTTTCGCAATGGGAATGTGTACTTCAAAGCCTACAGAGCTTTGAGAAACTTAATCTTAAATTACACTTAAGTTTTGTTAAAGATTAAGTAAAAAATGAGAATATGAAGACGCATATAAATACTGCGATCTCAAAGAGATCATTTTGATAAAGTTTCATTCAAGCATTCCACATGCGAAGAATAAATATCCCAGCGCAAAGCGCGAAAGTACCCCGTTATCGAGCGCGAAGCGGTACATTCAACAGACGCGCGCCCCTTAGGCGCACAAAAACTTGCGAGCACGCGCTTTTTAAATATAAATATTAAAAATTGGACATTTTTAAATTAGAAACCTTAATGAACAAATTTTAAGCTAGAAATCCTAAATGTCTATTGGAATGTTAGAAAAAATCGTTTTAAGTTATAATTTTGAATTAAAAATTTAAGATAGAAGGAGTCAGCATTTTTTGGGTTTATGCTTAAATCATTCGAATTTTCATATTAGAAATGAAAGCCTTTTAATATTTTAGGTATTATTATTTCAAAATGATTAAAATCGAATAATTTCGGGATCTTTCAGATTTAAGATTTCAAAATGGACAATTTTAACTTGGGGCAAAAGTTAGTGTACAAAATTAATAATTGAAAGAATTCATAGTTAAATAATTTTTAAATGAAGATGCTAAAAATGTAATGACGCAGTTTCACGAATATCCTAACTATATTTAAAATTATAGAAGAGGTATCACTAACCGTTTTGAATAAATGACTTCAGTAGTTTGCAAAATTGATTAATTGTGAATTTATTCCTTCAAGAGTAATGTGTAAAATATTATTTTTAATCTAAAGAAATCATTTTTCTTGAAATATTTAAATAAATAAATTTAAATAGTTGAAAATGTAATTATTTGAGATTTAAAATAAGGTTTATCAATTCAGTCGCTCTATCCTTAATTTTTAATTATCAATTTTCGGTGCTTTTTTCAATATATCGAGTTTGTATTGCCACAGATTTAAAATCGTTCAATGTTTTACATTTAACTATTTTCCAAGTTAAAAATCTCTGATGTGAATTTGAACGCTTGATTTTAAAATTATTTAATTTATATTTTAAACGCTTCAAATTAAAATTGTTCCACACTAGATTTATTAATTTGGAGATTATTTCTAAATACTTTAAATTGTATAATGTTTAGCTTTGTAAAATGGAATTTAAAAATGTAAACAAGTGGAAAAATCTCTGAAAACTGGGAAATAACCTGTAATTTTGTCTGAGGTTGAATACGATTATTTAAAAATGCAATTAAAATCTTTGTTTCGTATTTCAGACACTGTCTTCGCAGCCGATCAGCTAACGGATTCTTTGTTTAGTTTTAATCCTCACACTGGAGAGTTGAAGCATATCCTTTCTATCCAAAATCAATATATGGAAGGAATGGATTTCGACTATATTGGAAACAATTTGTATTGGTCCAACACAGAATTCAATTCTATCGAAGTCTACAGTATGAGGACGGCAATGAAATTAGATATTCCGTTTCAGAACCAACCTCGTGAAATCGCACTCGTCCCAGAAGAAGGGTAATTTTTCTCTCTTTTCTTAGGAGCGGTCCATAAACGATACGTTTGCTAATTTTGCAAAAGATACCCCTGCAACGGTACAGTTTATTATTAACAAACTAAGTTTCAAAATCATTGTCATATTTCAGACTTCACACTGTTTCCTCTAATCCCCTAACCCCCTAATCCCCTCTTTCCACCATTTTTGATGATGTGTTCCTTTCCCCCCTGTTGTCAAAGCACTTCTCCTTTTTCCGGGTTTCACTTAAATAAGAACTGAATTAGTAGAATGCAATAAGATAATCTATTTTTTTTTGTAAAAGTTCATTGTTTTTGGTTAAAAGGTCTATTATTATATTCTTGGTTGGGAATGCATCTCGTTTGGTGACAAATTCTACTATTTAATTAAAAGATAATTTATTTTGTTGAAATGCGACTATTATGTTAAAAAATCATCTTTTTTAGGGAAAAATTCAAGAAATGGTTGAAACTGGAATTACTCTGTTGCAAATTCATTTTTTATTTGATGATTTATCTCTTTAGTTGGAAATTTAACTATTTAGGTGAAAATCAAACTATTTGGTTTAAAATTATTTTTTGTTTGTTTGTTAAACATTATTTTTTCCGAATACTTAACTGTTTGATTTTTGATTAAAAATTGATCTTACATGAGTTTAAAATTGAACTATTTGGTAGAAAATTAATGTGCTTTGTTCAAAATTCGTCTTTTTTGGTTAGAACATTATTCTTGTTTGTTAAAATTTCATATTTTTGGCTGAAAACTAACTTTCTTGATAAAAATTCATATTTTTGGGTCCAAAAAACAATAATTTTGTTCAAAAATTCGACTTCTTAGCTTAAAAACGTAATTCTTCTGTTGAACATTCGTCTTTTTGGGTAATAAATTAATCTTCTTTATCTGAAAATTTAGCTATTCCTTTTTTTGTTGAAAACATTTTTCTATTTGCAATTAAACTATTTGTTTAAAAATTTATGTATTTTGTTGGAAACTCGTCTTTCAGTAGAAAATTAATCTTTTTGGTTGAAAAATTATCTTTGTAGGTTTAAAATTACACTAGTTTGTTGAAGTTTAATTATTTTTTTGAAAATGTACCTATTTTTCGTTGTATTTTATTTATTGTTTTGTTTTAAATTAAACCATTTAGTCGAAAATGCATCCTTATAGGTTTTAAATGTAACTAATATTATTAAAATCTTTTTTTTTTGTCAATAATTCGCGAAGAAAGCAGAATGAGCGTGAAATCACTATTCAGCTGACGGCTACGTTACTTTTTGCCGGGACCGGGGGAGGGGGGCGGATTCGGTTGTTTGTGAGGAGGAAACGGGGTGTAAGAAATAGCTTAAGATTGGTAACGAATTTTATAGACGGCCCCTTATTTTTAATATAACTCTTATTAACTTTCACTTATTTTTTCAGAATAATGTATGTTGTGTTCCAACTGAAGAATAAAGAATACCATATTATAAAAATGGATATGGCTGGATCATCTAAATCAGGACCATTCATCATAAAAGACAAGTTAGTTGGACCCAGGATATCTCTCGCTTACGATTTTGAAAAAAAGAGATTATATTGGGCCGATGAAGGCACCGGACGAATTGACAGTATTTCCAAAAATGGTTTGTATAAAAAATTTATAGTAATAATTAAGCAGGGACATAGTAAATTGACGTCAAGAAATTTACAAGCTGTCCCATTTTTAGTTCCCGAAATTGATGTGTTACCAATTTAACAATAAGATCAAAGCTAAATGAAATAAAATAATAACATTTCAGACGATGATCTAAAGCTATTTCGTACTGGACTCAGCAAACCGGTAAGCCTCTCAATTGTAGGAGGATTCGTATTTTGGACACAGCATCGATCAAAACAATTATTCTGGACTGATAAGAACAATATTGTTTCGGTAAACAAAGGAATAAATATTCGTAAGTATTCGAAAATAGCAAGTAATTTTTTGTGCATCCATTTATATTATAATAAATTATATTTTACTTTTTACAGGTGTCGCTGACAATTTGGATGTGATGCATTTGGTGTCTTTGCATCGAAGGTCTGCTACAAACCATGCTTGCAGCCAGACACAGGGTTCTCCTTGTTCACACATCTGCATTGTAAAAAACGCTTTCGGTTATGTAAGTGAAAATATATTTATTTTTATACGATTTAAAATTAAAATGAACCTGCATTAAATGTACTTTTTTCAGTTCAAGTTTAATTTTATTTCTTTACTTAAATGATTTATTTTAAATTTATTAGTCGATGAAAAGTTGTTTTCAATTAGAAATAATCAGTTGTGCTGATAGTCTATAATCTTAAAATCAATTAAGAAAATAATTTGCAGGTTTATAATATCTACAGAAGTTAAATATAGCTAGTTGATATAAATATTACAGTATAAATTCAACGACTAACAATTTTGATGTACACCTGACTTCAAGAATGCAAGCATGCAAGCAAATCAAAATATTGGAAAAGTAAAATAAATTCAAGGTAAATTAAAAAAAAAATATAAGAGAATTACAAATTGTTCTAGTTGAATTGAAAAGAATTTAAAGAATTTAAATACCTAAACATAAGTCGAAAGAATTCAGAAACGGTTTTAGTTTTTACACCTGAATTCAGTGGTGGCGAAATCCTCGAAATTAAATGACTTTCATAGTGAAAAGTGAACATTTAATTACATAAAAAAGTAAAACTTTAATTAGAAGATAGAGAGGGTAATAAATAACTTTTATATATTAAAAAAACATCAGTTTTGTGGAAATGAAGATTGGCGTTACTGGAACTCATATTAAATTAATAATTGTTACAAAGTGTGAATTGTACTTAGGTAATAAGATTTTTTTAAATAGATTTGCGAGTGCCCTTTCGGAATGTCATTAAAAAAAGATGGAAAGACTTGCGAGCAAAGAACCTGCCAACCAGATGAATGGAGATGTTTGAGGACTGGTCACTGCATCCCAAGAACAGGAAGGTAAAAAAATAAATTCTTTACTTTTTCATTATTTTCGAAAGTCTATGTAGCATAATTTAGTAACATTTTTTGGATTAAAATACGTATTAATATTTGATATAACACTTGCTGAAAAAATTTTAGGAAAGGAAATTTATAATTAAAATGAAACTTTAAAACTTTAAGTTATATTACAACGACAAATTTGGTTTACTGATATGTAGGTATTAATATATGTTTAATTTGTTGTTTTCATAATTATAAGAGAATTAATTATATGTTACAGATGCGATGGAAAACTAGATTGCCCAGGTGGAGAGGACGAAATAATTTGTAATCCGGATATTCACTGTACCATTTCGCAATTTGAATGTAAAAATAACCAGTGTATTGATATTAAAAGCCACTGTGATTCCATTTTCGATTGTTTCGATGGGTCGGACGAGGAGAACTGCACAAGGAAGATATGCGATAATGGTAACTCAACTCTTGACATTTATTTATAACTTTATGTTCGATTTATTTAGATTAACAATTGTTGATCATTCTTTAGATTCGCCTGATTGCAGTTAAATTCTTTAGAATCCCCTATTAAAAATCCTTGAATTAATTTGATTTTTTACTAATTCAATTTAATTTTTGTTTATTTTTTAGATTATTTTTAAATTTGTTGAATTAAAGTCAATTTCTCTGATTCATTTGATTTTCCGGAACTCTTAAGATTTTTTTAACCCAACTGGATTCTCTCGAGGTCTTTTGAATTCTTCCAAATTCATTTAAATTGCAATAAATTTAATTGAAGTTTTAATTATCCTTTGGATTCTTTCGAATTAATTTGAATTTTATTGATTTTTCGCGCTTTCACTTGCATTTATTTTATTTCTTCAAACTCGTTGATTTATCCTAAATTTATTTAAATTCTTCTAACTTTACTTGAATTTTCCCGAAGTTACTTAATATTATACTGGATTTCAATGAATTCCACTGAATTTATTCTATTACTCAGTTTCATTTAATATTAATTGACGTTTTGTTAATTCTATTCGAGTTTTCATTTGCATTTTTCAATGCTTTTAATGTCTTAAAAGCTCTTGAATGCAGTTAAATTCTAATGAATTTGATTTAACTTTGTTTATTTTTTCTGGAATCTTTTACATTCATTTGTGTGTACTTTTGAATGTGTACTTTTTGAATTCTTTTGACTTCACTTAAATGGTTTGTATTCTTCTGAATTCTAGGAAGTTTTAAAAATATTTCAAGTCGGTTGTATATCTTTAAAGTCTAGACTAATTTGTATCAAATTAATTTGAAAATTCGAATTAAAATTCATACTTGATTGGTGTAAACAATAGATTTTTTGTATCAAATAAAACTTAATTGCAGGCGAGTTCGAGTGTCACGACCGCAGTAAATGCATATTCAATTCTCGCGTATGTAATGGATTTGAGGATTGCCAAGACTCTTCCGATGAGACCGATTGCAGTTCTCACGTTTGTAACGAAGATCAATTTAGATGTACGAAATCAGGAGCGTGCATTCCAATAGGTTGGGTGTGCGATGGACAGGTAATTAATTATTTCAACTAGTTCAAAATATGATATATGTATTATATATATATATCATATATCATATATCATATATATATATATATATATATATATATAACTTGGTAGGGATTCTCGTCTGGTTGATATCTCGAACATAAAGCACAGACGATCGCGGTTATCGCACGGATGGGCGACCGTTCGAGATTTTCGGTTAGTCATGTTGTCAATGCGTTTAACTACTATCGAGGGGGAGGTTTGACGTCAAGGAAAAATGTGGGCACTCGATGCTATCAAATGTCTGCATCCAAATTCGTGTGACTGCAACCGGCTGTGCGCAGAAGTTTTGTTTTTCTGCAGTTTTCCGCTTCTCTGACCAAATATGCAGATGAATGCGAGCACTTCTAATAAAAACATGTCGGCAAACAGTAGGGCATTTTCGAAATTGAAACCCCCACAGGATTTAGTACGTCAGATATTGCCTTGAGGCTTATTATGAGAGTTGGGGTAATTGAGAATTTGGGAAGGGATGTGAGCCTCCCATTGTTGGCATACTTCTCTCATTTCGTATATATAGGTTATATATTTTTTTAGCATGTTTTGCCTCAATTAATTTAATTCAACTATAATTTTTACATACAATGCATATAATAATTATTCAGTGCAGTGAAGTATGTATCCAAAATCAAATAAACTCACTATGGTTTTTGGCATGCCAATAATAGGGCTAAAGTGCCAAGAATCTATAATCAATAAAAAAAATTTTTCTTTAAAATTTATCATAATAAATATTTTATTTTTTATTTTAGACTGATTGCGTGGATGGTTCTGACGAGCACGCGAATTGTTCTTTGCTGTCTTGTACTTCATCGATGTTCCATTGCAAAAATGAACATTGTGTCGATCTCTTGTTAGCCTGCAACGCAATTGATGACTGTGGCGATAATTCCGACGAGGAAGGATGTTTAACTAGCAAAATTTGTAGCCGAAATCAGTACAAATGCAACGGAACTGAAACCTGCATATCTAAAACACTGAAGTAAATCAATAATATAAACTATACTACCGTCGGATAGTGTCGGGCCACTAACTACCATATAGATTTCAATATGAAACACTTTAAAATCCTAACATTTTAAGTCGAAATTTGTTGCAATTTATACAAAATAGTTGAATATTTTACAAAAGATTTTATGTTTTCAAATAACAAATGACAATTTTTCAATCATTTGAATTAAATAAAATAAAGAACGAATTTTAAAGAAAATAGTTGAATCCTCAACCGAATAGAAAAATGTTCTATCAAGAAAGATAAATGTTGAAATAAATTGTTGAATTTTCAACTAAAAAAAATGTTAACAAAAAATGGAATTGTCACATTTTCAGTTAAGAAAATTAATTTTTAAAACACAACATGTTAACCATTTAAATTCAACGAAAAACAGACGAATATTTAACCAAATTGTTGAATCCTCAACTAAAAACATGAGCTTTCAACAAAAAAGATCAATTACCTGAAAAAAATACATGAATTATCTGCCAAATTGTTAAATTTTTAACCCAAAAATATCATTTTCCAATTAAAAATGTAATTTTTCAATAAATAATGGAATTGTTGTATTTTAATATAAAAACTCTGTATAATGAAAAACGAACTTTAAATAAAACAGTAAAATTTGCAAACAAAACAAATAAATTTTAAATTAAAATAATGAATTTCTAATGAACAAAATGAATTTTCAACAAAATAATTTAACCCAAAAGATGATTTTTATAACCAAGAAAATTGATTTTTAAAAGTGGAATAGTTAAATTTTTAGCCAAACAGGTGAATCTTTAACCAAAAAATAACTTTTTAACAATGTAGTTCAACTTTCAACCAAGTAGCTTCATGAGCTCTATTTGACGTAATTTGGTCTTGTGGGTATTGAATTACTATGTTAGAAAAACAAAAAATAAATTCCGATTTTTAAGGAATTTTGTACTTCAACTTCAACTTTTGGTAGGAGCTAGGAAAATGAATCAATTAATTTATACCACTCTAACCTCAAAATCTCAACTTTGACATGATTTTTCGGCTTTCGTGGTATAAAATACTGTTCGATACTTGTGTGAAAGGTAATTTTTAGCGCACGAGACTTTTCTCACTCGCTTCGCTCGTGCGAAAAACGTCTCGTGCGCTGAATAATCACCTCTCACACACCTGTCGAAATGTACTATTTATATTTCACAAAAGGGATATTCAGGATTTTACTTTTCACTTTAGCCATCAAACATTGAAAAATCTCCAGGGTTTCATGAAATAATTTGTTCTTGTGCGAGCTTACTAAATTTAAAATACATTAATTCGCCGTCGGAAATTCTGTCGTTCGTAAGTGATAATTCAATATTCACAATTCATATTGAATTCATATTCTAGCTGAGGTCCATTTACCGCAGAATTAAATCCGTTTTCAGAGGGTTTAAAAAAATATTTTGATCTGTATTCTGGACGACGCTATCACCTTTCAGAGACAAAGCTAACTTCTAATAGGTTACCCGGTCAGTGGTCCGATAGTATCCGTCGGTAGTGTATTTCATTAACATTTCTAATCGAATTTGTTTAATTTGAATACTAACATTTAAAGTTGTTAAACTGCGAGAAGCTTTGACAGCTTAAGATTGTTTATTTTTCAAGACTTTCTATTTAAAAACGCATTTTAAACTTTCAGTTTTATTTAATTATTTTCAAAAAATTCTTAGATTCCAATTTTTTATTTTTTATTTAAAACCTATAACTTATCACCGAATGTTTAGAAAACAAAAAGGGTCAAAAAACGTTTATTGGCTGAGCAATACTTAAACTGGAAAATTGAAAATATTTACATAATACTCTAAATAACTGAAATTCCAGGTGCAATAACTTCCTAGATTGTCCAATGGGTGACGACGAGGATAATTGTGTGCAATGTGGCAACACAGAATTCAAATGTGAAAATGAGAAATGCATTTCTTTATCGTGGGTTTGCGATCAGAGGAATGACTGTGGTGATAATTCCGATGAAAAAAGTTGTGGTACTCCTCGGCTAGCAACAGTTGCTGTTGCTAACTCAAGTTCTTGTCCAGAATTCCAGTGTCGCGACGGTTCTTGCATTGACTACAACAAATGCTGTGACGGAGTTTTAAACTGCGCGGATCGGAGCGATGAAAATGGACAATGTGGTAAGGAAAAGTTAATTTTTGTCTTCCTTTACCTGCATTGCGACGCACTACAATTTATGCCGCCACCGCCCCACATTATTTGGGTTACAGCCAATGCGGTGGAATACGAACCACCAAAACGTGGAGAGGTCAAACGTTCATCTAACTATACAGAGGTTGTTCGGAACTGCAAAAATGAGGCCCTACTTGTTTCAAAATGTTTTTTTTATTAAAAAAATTTTTTTATATTATTATTTTAACTAATATTAGCTCCATCTTATTGCTAATAAAAATATGAAATTACAATCTTATCATTTTCAGCCTTCAGACATTTTTTCCGAAAATATGGAATTAATTCGTTTGAATTCACTTTAATTTCTTCCATTTATCTTTTCATTCAGATGGATAAGGGTGTCACAGTAAAACCATGTAGTTGCCACTTTTTTCAAAACAAATAATATTGGCTTCAAATTTCTCTGAAATACCGCTACACACTGTCCTGTACTGGACAACCGCAGGATTTCGCCGGGAGCGGGTGCTAATCTGAAAAACTGCACCCGATCCCAGCGAAATCGCGGTAAACTTTCTGCCATAAGCACGTTTCACGACCGTGAAAGATTATGTTACTAGAACTAAAAAAAACTTTAAAACCCCAAATTGTTCATGGTACTTACATGGATATGACAGAGGACGATTTTTGATGACATTTTTTTGGTAACGAATTAACTTTTTCAACTATTTGTATGGATATATAGGGTTCTATCAACTCCTAAGTTTACTTTTATCTTTTTTCTATGAAAAAATAATTAAAATTTTGAGAATTTATTTTCTCTCTTAATAAATTTTTCTTTTCCACTTATGTACATGGTTCTGCCGAGACACCTTTCAATTTATCTTTACTTCAATAAATTTGGTAATGTTCAAGTAAACACTTAATTTAAAGAAGTAAAGTGAGTCCTGCTACACGTTAAATGAATTCGCTTGAATAAATCTAAATTAGTTAAAAAAAAAGTAATTGAAAAGCTTAAAAAAAAAAAAAACTTAGTTATTACTCTCAGTTAAAATTACTTGAATTATTCCATATTGATTAGAATTATATTGAATTTTTGTTATTTTTTTTGATTACTTTGAATTCTTTGTATTTCTCTGAATTCAGTTGAATTCTTCTAAATAAATTTTTATTTTTAAACTGTATACAATTGAATTCTTTTTTTAATTCTTGTTAACTCGCCTGAATTTTGTTAAAGTCTCAGGATACTTTCGTATTCACTTTAATTTTTACTACAGGTCCCCAATCCTTTAAATTCATTTAAATTTCTTTGAATTATTTTTATTCTTCGCAGAGTTCTTTGAATTCTTTCTAGAATTATTTTGAGGCTAAAGTACAAAAAGACCCATTAGTATAACATGGGATCTCGGCTGAAGGCCGGCTTAGAGTACGGGGTATGAAAAAAATCAGTACTTAAGTACCAACTTTCCTTAAAAATGTTTAAAAGTCGAAATAAGGACGAAGTTACTAAATAAATTCCATTATATTTTTTTCGAAACTATCACAAGTGCTGATGGGACTTATGTTCTAAAAAATTAATGCTGAAATAGGACCAAAATACCAAAAAAATTCAAAATATGTCCCGTTATACCAGGAATTTTTCAGAACAAAGATGCCGGTGAAGTCTTACTTACTTCTTCCTAGCAGAACTTTTTAGAACAAAAGTACCAAAAAAGTATTACCTAATACTCTTTAAATTATTAAATTAATAAATTATTATTATTATTACGGATTTGTACAATTGAAAAAAATATATTGCTCAGACTTGTGCAGTACATTTGTTCTAAAAAAGTCCTTGCACAAATTTTGAAAAAAAATAAATAAAATGGAACTTTTTACAGTACTTTCATCCCCATTTGAACTTTCAAAAATTTGTAAAAAGTGTTTGTAATTTAGTATTGGTTTGTCTCACAAATTTCAACTTCTAATACTTACAATTAGTTATAATCATCAAAACAACATTTTAAATCATTTTAGTTCAAGATTATTGTTTAAATTAATTTTGTCAGATACATCTTGTAGTGGAATAAATCCTTGCGAGCATGTGTGTATCAAAACACCCAATGGTCCAGCTTGTCGCTGCAATGATGGCCATCGTCTGCGAGATGACAAAAAGTCCTGCGAAGACATTAACGAATGTGATTTAGATGAGAAGGTCTGCACACATACCTGTATCAATACTCAAGGATCCTACAAGTGTGAGTGTTTCCAGGGCTATCAACTTCGCAGCAACGGACGATCCTGCAAGAGTGTAGGTCAGTAGAAACCCATAAATATTATATAGGGTAAGAGCGGTACACATGGGATAACAGTACACACTGAGTATTACGTTTTTTCATAGTATACATGCACTTACTGAGCTCTAATAATTTTTACAAGAAGTAACTTGATTATACTTTTTCTAAAATATTCTTACAGCCCGTTAATATAATCTGTTTTATGTAAAAATTCGCTTTATTATCCAATGTGTACTGGTTGGTACACATGTTCCCATTAGTCTCCGCTACTGAAAACAAACCTAAATAACATTTTTGTCAGAAAATTGATTCTTTTGTAGGGGAGAGTGGTATACATTGAATAATAGTACATACTGGATGCTGCCTTTTTTTCGTAGTAGCTAGGAGCACTAAGAATAAACCTTGATATGTAATTTTTACGAGAAGTAATTTGATTGTACTTTTTGTAAAAGACTTGCGGAATAGAATTATATCATTCATATTATTAGAAAATTCGTATTATCGAGTATGTATCATACTCCCATATACTTGAATTCTATATTCTTATTTTAATCAATTCTAATAATAAATTTATATTTCAGTTGGAGCTCCCATGAGTATCATCTCTGCCTCCGATATAGACATTAGGAAAATTTCTGCAGACGGGAGTGTGATAAAAACCATAATTTCTGGCGAAACTGAAAATATTTCCGGGATGGATGTTAACACTGCTACAAATATCATATATTGGAGCGCAGGTAAATCAAGAATCATTATTAGAAGTTTTTGTTTAATTAATTAATTTAAAAATATTAATTTTACTGAGTTATTCTCAAGAATTTTTCTTACGCATTTTGAGAAGTTTTTTTCTACACATTGTTGCAATTGAAATAGGATTGGTAGGAATTAAGGAATTTAGGAATCTAGGATTTAAGGAAAGGCCACTTTTGTCACTTTAATCAATCACATTTTAGATTGTATGCAAAAGAATAAGGAAAATTTAATTAAGCTACGCATGAAATCTTTAGTAATTTATGGTATTCTATCCCCTATTTCCCTATTGTCCCCTTCTTTTAAAGAATTCCTCCTCTTTCTTCTACTTTCAAGAAATTTCTCTTTTTCTTGTTTTTTTGCTTTAATGCGAACTGAATTAATAGAACCCAATAAGAACATTCAACTATTTTTGGTTAAAAGTTCATACTTTTTTTCAAAAGTGTACTGTTATATTTTTGGTTCAGAATGTATCATTTTTGTTGAGAACTTTATGATTTGATTGAAAATTTAAGTATTTAATTGAAAATAAACCTACTTTGTTGAAAAGTCATATTTTTGGTTGAACCTTCAATTGTTTTGTAGAGCTTTCGTCTTTTTGTATAAAAAATTAATGTTTTTTTCGGTTAAAAAGTCATATTTCTTAGTTGTGGATCAACTGATGTGCTGAAAATTCAACTTTCTTATACAAAATTCGTCTTTTGTGGCTTGAAAGGTCATCTGTTTAGTTGGAAATAAATTTTTTCCATCGAAAATGCAAGTATATGGTAAATCATTTATCATTCTTGGTTTCAGTTTAGTTTAAAATATTGAATAAATAAATTTAAATTTATATTGAAAATAAATTTAGTTTATAAAGTAAATTGTTAAATTTGAAACATAACTCTTTTAATAAAAATGTATCCCTTTTGGTAGAAAATTGAACTTTCTTTGGCCGAAAAGTAAAATTTCTTGTTGATTAATAATATATTTTGGTTGAGGATTTAACTATTTTGTTAAAAATTAATTTTTGTTGTTGAAAATTCACGTATCTTGTTGAAATTTCGTTTCTCTTGATAGAGCTTTAATCTTTTCGGTGGAAAATTGATCTTTTTTGTTGAAAATGCACAATATTTTTAAAAATCATCTTTTTTATTAAAAGTTTAACTATTTGGTAGAAATGTAACCTTTTTTGTTAAAAACGCAAAGGGTTAAAAATTAATGATCTTTTTTAGTTAAAGATTGAAACAGGTTGTTGAATATTTGTCTTTTTTGGTTTAAAACATAAGTTTTACATTTTCGCCGAGAATTCACCTGTTTTGGTTGACACTTGGAAAAGGTTTAAAAATTTAATTCTTTTGTTGATAATTCTTCTTTTGTTGTTGTTAAAGGTTTAAGTTTTAAGGCTTTTGGAACCAGGACCAACCTCAAAATTTAATGGCTTTTTACTGCATTAATAATAGAATGAAATCTTTTTTAGATCATTAGGGCCTATTCCTCTTTTGAATCAAATCTGTTACAGGGGGTGAGGCATTGGATTATTTCAATACTTTTTTGGTAAAACTATTTTTTGAATGCTCGGATCAGAATTGAAAAAAACTTTCTACACAAGAAAAATTTAAACTAACCATTTGCTTACTCTGAATATCTATTTTATTCAAAATAGAAATAAGCCCTAATTATCTGAGAAATATGTAATTGTAGTATTTATGGAGGAAAATGAGGCAATATAGTTTGCAAGTTGGGTCCTGGTTACAACGCCCTAACTAAAAATTTAACTATTCCATTTTTGGTTTGAAAATTTATCTTTTTTTTTAAATTTTTCTGGTGGAAAATTGATCTTTTTGGTTTAAAATTTATCTATTTGGTTAAAAATTCATCTGTTTTATTGAAAGAGAAATATTTTTATTTGAAATTTTAGCAATTTAAAGGGTTGAATACTGAATTCAATACCTATGGTGCCTACATTAATTTTTTAGCTCAGTTTTGCTGTGAAGTCTGCAATATGAAAATATTGCAGACTATTGCAGGCTATTTCTCGAAAATTTGAAATTTCTTTTTTTTCAGCAATTACAAACTTTCAGAAAAAAATTATTAAAATTCATCTCTGACTTAATAAAATTTATTTTCAGCTGATGAAAGAAAAATATCAAGATTTAATTTGGACACAGGAATTCGAACAGTGTTTCAAATGAATGAGGGATACCCAGGTCTTTTGTCATTAGATTGGGCCACCGATAATATCTACGTCTTCGATAATTCCCCGAATAAATCTATCAAAGTATGAAGAACTTCAATTATAATATTGCCATTGTTAGCTATTAGCTTGTTAATTTTTTATTTGTGCCTAATTTTCAGGTTTGTAACATGGATGAGAAGAGTTGTGCCTTACTGATTTCAATTCCAGACAAAGATTCTGTCTATTCCATTGCTGTTGATTCCGTATCTGGGTAAGTTTTCACATTTAAATCGAAAATTTATTTAACTCAGTGTAATTGCCTTTATTTTCCCCAAACATTTTTCACGTTCTCTCAACAACGGAAAATAAAAAGATAGGGATTACAATTTCTTCAGTCCATATATTAACTTCAAAGTTTATTATATTTCATACTTGCACTATGTTTTTCCAAAAAAATAATTTTGTTAATATTTGAGTGACAGGATTACTTTTGCTGGGGGGGCGGGGAGTAAAATTACAAACATAGATAACGTTTATTATGTTTTTTTCTAAATAAATATACTTTATAAAAGATAATTTTTTTTAGTTAAAAGTCTATTACATTTTTTCTTCGGACTTCATCTCCTTTGGTTAAAAATACTATTAATTGGTTACAAAATAAATTATATTACTTAAAATGCATCTATTTATTTAAACAGCAATATTTATACCTTAGTTATGTTTGTCGAAAAATTGTTACATTTTTCCTTGAAAATGGATCTTTTTAGTTAGAAATTAGACTATTTGGTTGAATATTTATCTTTTTTAGTTGAAAGGCCAACTATTTTGATGAAAATACATGTACATATTTCGTTCAAATTCTTTTCCTTTTTTTGTGTAGAAAATTAATTTTATGGGGTAATCAATTATCTTTTTGGTAAATAATTCAAGTACTTGATTGAATTTTGAATTCTGCTCTTAGATATTATTTTTCTAAATAAATCATCATTTATTTGAAAGTGTATCTCTTTAGTTAAAAATTTAACTATTTTCTTGAAAGTTTTTTTCTTTTGTTGCGAATTATTTTATTTGATTAAATATGTTAATATTTTATTTTTGGTTTAAAATTTATATTTTCTAGTTAAAAATTTAACAGTTTTATTAGAAATGCATACATTTTGTTGAAAATTCGTCTATATTGGTACAATAATCTTGTTGGCTTAGAATAACTTCCTTTTTGGTTAAAAATGTTACTGTTTGGATAACAATTGAGCTTTTTGGTTCAGCATTAAATTACTTTGTTGAAACTTATTTTTTCAATGACAAATCAGTTACTTGTTTGAAAGTTGAACAACTTTCTTTATAAATTAACTTTTTTGTTGAAAATTCCTATTTTCGAGTTGAACATTCAACGGCATTGTAGGTAATTTGTGTTTTTAGATTTAAAATTGATTAATTTCGTTGAAAATTTGTTTTATTTTAAGTTCGTCTTTTTTGGTAGAGCATTTACCTTTTTGGTGGAAAATTCTTCTTTTTGGTTAAAAATTCATCTTTTTATTAAAATTTTAACTACTCAGTTGTCAATTTATATTTGATAAGTTAAACGCTTATTGAAACCTCATATTCTTGTTTAAGAATTAAACTATTTTGTTAAAACATCATATTTTCGTTATTAAATTTTATTTTTGTTTGCGAAAAGTAGCTTTTTAAACTGAAAATTGAACTATTCCGTTTTTGGTTATAAGGTTATCTTTTTTAGTTGAAAATTAAAATTTTTAATTGAAAATTCATGTATTATGTTAAGACTTCGTAATTCTTCTTTATTCATAATGTTTTCTTCTAAGGGTTTACATGACTTCCATTCCTTACAATATTTTCGCTTACATATTAAACAAACAAAAAAGAAAATTTCAACTTTAATATTTACAAGTATTTACAACTATGTACATAAAGTTTGATATCTAGTTCCTTAACTCTATTTCCTGTGAATGCGCAATATAGAAATTTTTAGCATACGATTGAGCGAGCGAGCGGTCGATAGCGAGAGTGTAAGTGCAAGCGAGAGAGAGAATGAGAACGCAAACGCATCTTAGTCTACTTATGCTGTTACATATCCATTACATACAATCTTCACGCTTCTAATCAAGGCGACTTCCGTTTCCTTATTCTTCAACTTTTTTTATCCTCCAATTTACAATTTTTTTACATGCATGCTTTCATTTACTCTCATTCGCTTCCCTAGCACCCTCCAACTCCTTCATCCAATCTTCTCCTATTCCATCCTTACCTAGAATCTTAACCACATTCTCTTGCCAGCTTCCTTTATGCACCATTCCTCTTCTACATCCTTCCCATACGTGCTCCCATGTTTTCTCCTCCCATTCACATCTTCTACACTTTCTATTCTCTTCCTTTTCCTTAAAGCTCCCCTCTCTTACCTCCTTTCCCAATCTAAATCTTGCTATTCTGGTCCACCTTCTCTCTCCCCATCCCTTCTTTAAATACTTTGGTAAACCATGAAAGTGTAAGGTAGCGGGAATTGTGGATGCTGAGTTTTTCAGATAATTGTGGTGAATTTTGAGGTGAGTGAATTGTGAAAGTGTATAGAAGTGTTTGGATGAAAGAGATAATTTGAGGGATTGTGAAATTGGAAAGAGAAGGTTGAAACTTGTGACAGGGTGGGAGGCCTGAGTTGATCCGGTTAGTAGTAGCAGGGTTGGGTACAGATGGAGAAAGACAAGACAGGTACTGGAACACGACGATAAATAGAGGCAGGGAAGGATAGAAGTCGGGAACGTTTGAAATTGGATTCATGGATAGAAAAAAGTGTAACATCGAGGAAAAATCGGATTAAGAGCAGGAAGTTTTTAGTACACAGAAAGAGAATATCAAAGAAAAGAAGGCAAGGGGGAAGTATAAGAAAACTATAGAAAAGGAGAGATTAGGAGCAAAAAGCGTAGGATCGATTGAGCCTTTTATCAAAAGGAAGAGAGGGGAGAGGGGAAGCAGTGAAGAGAAGGACGATTTAGGTTCTAACTTAAAATATCCAAAAATGTTTTGATCACTGCCGGAAAGACTGAAAGAAATTCGCGAAGTCATGATAGAAGTAATGGGCATTTATGAAGAATGGCAGGAAAAAAGGGGAAAGGAATTGAGGAAAGAAATTAGGAGGGAAATAGCTGAACTTAGGAAAGAAATGAAAAAATGGAAAAAGTTAGGGAAAAGTTAGAAAAGAGGATGCAGTCATTGGAGAAAAAACTAAAGAAGCAGGAGGATAATAATAAAAACGTAGAGGAGATGCAAGGTAAGATTAGGGAGATAGAAAACTCGAACCGGGACCTTGGCTTGGGCGTGAGTGGGAATACGGAGCAGGAAAAACTAAGAAAAATAGAACAAAGAATAAAAAAAGAGAAGGAAGAAAGAAAAAGAAACGTATTGATAAAGGGTATAAGATTAGTGGGGAAGAAGTGGAAGAAGTACTGAAAAGGATTGATGCAAAAGTAGAGATAGAGAAAGTGCGAAGTATAATAATAAAAAGGTAGAGGAGATGCAAGGTAGGATAAGGAAGATAGAAAGCTCGAACCGGGATCTTGTGGGGCGTGAGTGGGAGTACGTAGCAGGAAAGACTGAGAAAAATAGAACAAAGAATAGAAAAAAAGAGAAGGAAGAAAGAAAAAAAACGCAGTGATAAAGGGTATAAGATTAGAGGGGAAGGAGTGGAAGAAGTACTAAAAAGGATTGATGCAAAAGTAGGGATAGAGAAAGTGCGAAGTATAGGAAGGGAAGAGCTAAAAGGGGAGAGAATGGTACTTGTGAAACTAAAGAAATGGTAACATAAGAGGGAAGTAATAGCAAAGAGGAGGATTTTATATGGAAGCTCTGAGAGAATAGAGGAAGTTTTTACATGGGTAGCGAGGAGGATGCAATATAAGTTAAGGAAAATAGCGAAGAGGAAAGAAAAAAGGGAAGAAGAACATGGGTTAAATATAGGATGATACAGATAGACGGAGTATGGTGGGATGGGAATGAAGGAAGGGAAGAGTTAGTAAGAAATGAGGAGCGGGGAAACTAGGAGAGGAAGAAACGGGAGGTAGAAAAATAAGCAATAGTAAGAGGGAAAAAGAGAAAAAAACGAATGTAGGGAAGACTGGAGGATATGTTACTGAAATATAGCAGGACTGGGGAGAAAGGATAGGGAATTTATGAGGAATTTGACACAATGGGATGTTGTAATGAATGATAAAGACGTGGCTAGATGAAAAGGGATGGGAAAGAGTAAGGGGAAGATTACCAAGAGGTTACAAATGGCAAGTTCAAAATGCAAATAGGAAGAATAAAAAGGGCAGAGCAATGGAAGGAACGGTGATGGGAGTGAGAAACGAATGTATAACAGGGAAAGATAAAAAAGAGAGAGAAGAACAAAAAGAAGGATTAATAGTAGAAGAGGTAAAGATGGGAGGAGAGAAGTGGAAGATAGTTGGGGTTTTTGTGAACGGAAATATGCAGGAGAAAGTAGAGGAGTTAAAAGAAATGATGGTAGAAAATAAAGAAGATATTAGATTTGTAATAGGTGTGGATTTCAATGAGAGAACAGGAGATAGAGGAGGAAGGGAATGGGGAGAAGAGGGAGGAAGAAAATCAAAAGATAAAGTACTGAATAGGGAGGGAAAGAAGTTGTTAAAGAGCTTGGAGGAGTTGGGATGGTTTACCTTAAACGGAAATATAGAGGCAGATAAGGAAGGAGAATATACACGGTCAGGAGGTGAAAGGGGGAAGGTAATTGATTATGTAATAGTGGATGATGAGGTAAGAGAGAAGGTCAAGAAATTAGAGGTAGGTGATTATATTGATTCGAATCACTTTCCATTAAGAGTGACAATAGAAGGAGAAAAAAGTAATAGAAATATGCATAAAAAGGGAGCAAAAGTAAAGGGTGAAGGAAAAGGGGACTGGTCAAGGCAAGGAAAAGAACAGTTTAAAGAAAAGGTTAGAAATATCAAAATGGGAGAGAAAAATGTGTACGAGGAGATGGAAAAAATGATAGGAGAAGTGAAAAGAGGATTAGAGTGCACAAACAAAAATAAAGTTAGTAAAAAGAGGAATAGAAGTGGATGGGATGGGGATTGTAAAGAAAAAAAGAAGGAGGTCAGAAATTAATTAAGAAAGTGGAGAAAAGAAAAAAGTAATGGGGAAGAATATAGGAGAAAAAAGAAAGAGTATTCTGAGTTGTG
>JAAAKG020021398.1:0-13426 GCA_010014905.2 Druon quercuslanigerum | reverse complement strand
CCTTTTGGCCTTTCTTTTTTTTTTACCAACAGGGAAGGTATTTGTTTTTTTTAAAATTCCCCCCCCCCCCCCCCAGTTTTTCGTTTTGAAACGTCCTGAATCCGAAAAACAGGGTATTACGAATGCGTCTGTATGTCTGTATGTATTTCTGTCTGTCTGTTTTCACGTTCGTTAAAGCCCAAGGAGCTTTAACAAAAGAGAATTCACAATCACCAAATTACTGTTGTCGATTTTTTGACCTTTAGCTCAAATATCCTTTTTTATGAAATGATCACACACCAAAAATTAGGGAATGAGGCTAAAGAAAATGTTAAATAATAGGGAATAGAAATTATTGTTTAAACAATTTATTAAGGTTTTCGTTATCATAAATTTTTTCCTGTCATAGAGACAGAAAGTACAGATTTTCCTGATATTATCAACTTTTGGTTAGAGCTAGAAAATAAGTAATGAAAGTTAATAAAAATAATTGTTTAAACAATGTATTATTATTTAGAAATATATTCTTTCAGGATGGAGGTAGAAAGCTGTGCTTCCTTCTGAATTTTGTCAACATGTTTTCAACTTTTAAAGCAGAATGAGGAAATTATGAATTCAAGTAAAAAAAATTGTTTAAACAATTTATTACAATTTATAACAATATTTTCTTATAATAATTATAGAAAGTTGCGATTTTTTCTGAAATTCCTAATTCTTTTTTAACTTTACGCTTAGAGAGTGTTAAGAATAATCAATGTTATAAGCCTTATTGTTTAAAAAATTTATGTTTTTATTTATATCAGTTTTCTCTTAGAATAGAGGTAGAAAGTCGCGGTTTTTCTGGAATTTTCAAATTTTTATTTAGGCCTATGAAAAAATGAATTAGAGTTGAAAAAATAATTCGTTAAAGAATGTATTGTTAATTAATTCGTACTTATAAATTAAAAATAACTTAATATTTAAGAGAATAATTTTTAATCAGTATATGAATGTTTTGTATTAAAAAAATGAACGATGTTGTTAAAAATAAGACAAGATTTTTTTAAACTGAAAATATGACTTTTTTGTTTTTGCGGAAAATCGATATTTTTAATTAGAAATATAGCTTTTCTAATTAAAAATTAATCATTTGATTAAAAATTTAGTTGAAAATTAAACTATTTGATTGAAAATTATTGTATTTTGATTAAAAATTAACTTTTTGGAAGTGAAAAATAAACTTAGTTTATAATTAATCAAAATTGAATTTGAGTTTATATTTTTTTGATTTTAAATTTTTTATTGAAAATTTTTCATTATAAATTAAAAATTAATTTTTTTTTGTTTAAAATTTAACATTCAGGCAGAAAATTTAAGTAAAATAAAAAAATGAACGCTTTTTAATTAAAATATTAGAATTTTTATTTTATTTCTTTCCCCTTTCCCCTTTTTCCTTTTCTGTTAACTTTAGCCTGAGCATTTCCAGATACTGATAGGCAGGAAATTGGTGCCAGTTCTCTGGACCAGAAGTGCCAATCAAGGTAGTGGGTGCGTTAATCAGTGTTTTGTTTTACGCGTCTCGAATAGACACATGCTTCAGATGAATATGTATGACCTATCGGAATACTCCTCTAATGACTAAGTAGATTAGCATTCACGTAACTCGGTTCTGAATATTTCAATATATCCTCAGCCATAGGTACTCGTAATGGGAAAAACTTTCATAACAGATTACAGAAAATTTACATCAATTTTAAAATTTTTCATTTAAAACGTTCCCCTCCAATAATTTCCCTTCCATACACCTTGTACTTCCCCTCCCCCACTTTATTCTTCGAACCCCTTCCCTTCCTCTCCCTTCACCACCTTCCCCTCCCTATACTTTCCTTCCCCAACATATCTCTACCTTCCGCTACCTTCCTCTTATTTCCCCTCCCTTCACGAACTTCTTTCTCTACTCCCACCTCTCGTTATTTTCGAGCCAACACTCCCCTACCCTCACTTTTCTTCGTCTGGCATCACTTGCCCTCCCCTACTCACCCACAGTACCAACAGGCCTTTACCTTTCTTCTCCTACTTCCTCAACGCTTATTTCCTCTTAATTCGTCTCCTATAATTTCCTGTACTACCTCCACCCCCACATTTCGCCCTACATCTTCTCAATTCATTTCTACTCACTTTCACTACATGCCAATTTAACCTCATTTTCCCAACTTCCCTCGCCTAACTTTCCCTTACTTGACTTACAACTATATTTTTTCTTAATAACCCTAGTTCTCCTACCACCATTTCCCCGACTTCCTTTCCCCTGATCTTCTCTTATTTTCCACCCCGATTTACACTACTTTTCTTCCATTCATTTTGACTTATTTCCATTCTCCCAATGTCCCCAGTTCACTTACCTAATTTCCTCTACTTCCAGTCTTCCCATTTCCTTTACTTCCCACATTCAATTTCCTATTCTTACCGTCCCTCAATTCTCCTTACTTGTCCTACTTCTTCACCTCTCATTTCCCAACTTCGCCTTTTCTCATTTCACCTACTTTCTTAGATTCCCTCTCATTTTCACTCACTTCACATACTGCTGCTCGCCTAATTTTCATTCACTTCCGTTCTAACTACTAATACAATTTTCACTACTTCCGGTCCCTTCTTGTTGTCTAATTTACCAGCTCCCATGGTGTCTACTTCTCATCCCATAATTTCCTCTACCGCCACTCCTCTGTTTTTCTTTCCTTCCCACATCTAGTTTCTTTCTCTTATCCTGCCCTCTATTCTCCGTATTTCTCCTACTTCTCTACCTCTCATCTCCCAACTTCCGCTCTTCTCATTTTCCGTACGTTCCTTAATTCCCCTTAATTTTCGCTAGCTTTGCCTACTGCCCCTTATCTCATTTTCACTCATTTCCTCTCCTCTCATTTCCACTCATTTACCCTACTCGTCCATACCTCATTTCTCCTGAATTCCTCTACTTTCCTCCCTTAACTTTCCCTTAATTCCCTAAAACTGTATTTCTGCTCCATAAGCCTAGTTCAACCATTACCATTTCCCCACTTTTCATCCCCTCATTTTCTCTTATTCTCCACCCCCAATTTCCACTACTTCCTCTCCATTCATTTTATCTAATTTTCATGCTCCCACTGTCGGACTTCCCCTTACTAAATTTACTTTTCTTCCACGCCTCTTATTTTCTTCACTTCCACATATAATTTTCTACTCTTACCCACCCTCAATTCTCCTTATTTCTTCTACTTCTCTGCACATTATCACTCACTTCACCTGCTGATATTCCCCTCATTTTCATTAACTTTCCTTCCTACAATTTCTACTCATTTCACCTACTTCCTCATTCTACTCATTTTACCTAGTTCCGCATCCCCCATTTCTACTAATTCCTCATTACTTCTGCTACTTTCCTCCCTTAACTTTCCCTTACTTCACTTGAAACTGTATTTCTCCTTAATTACCCTAGTTCACCTAGTATCATTTCCGTGATTATCAATCCTCTCATTTCGTCCTCTTACCCTACCACAATTCTGCGTATTTTTCCTTCTTCTCTATCTCTCCTTTCCCAAATTCCTTCTTCTCATTTCCCCTACTATCTCCGCTCCCCCCTTATTTCATCTCACTTTACCTACTACCGTTCTCATCATTTTCGTTCACTTACCCTCCTACTATTTCTACTCATCTCACCAACTTCCTCATTCCACTTATTCCTTCTAGTTCCACATCCCCCATTTCTACTAATTCCTCATTACTTCTTCTACATTCTTCCTTAAATTTCCCTTACTTTACTTGAAACTGTATTTCCCCTAATTAACCTAGTTTACCTAGCATCGTTTGCGTGACTTCCAATCCTCTCATTTCGTCCTCTTAACCTACCAGAATTCTCCGTATTTTTCCTTCTTCTCTATCTCTAATTTCCTCAATTTCTTCTTCTCATTTCCTCTTCTATCTCCGCTCCCCCCTTATTTCACCTCACTTTACCTACTACCGCTCTCATCATTTTCGTTCACTTCCCCTCCTACAATTTCTACTCATTTCACCTACTTCCTCCTTCCACTCATTCCTTCAAGTTCCACAACCCCCATTTCTACAAATTCCTCATTACTTCTTCTACTTTCCTCCTTTAAATTTCCCTTACTTCACTTGAAACTGTATTTCCCCTTAATTACCCTAGTTTACCTAGCATCATTTGAGCGACTTCCAATCCTCTCATTTCGTCTTCTTACCCACCACAATTCTCTGTATTTTTCCTTCTCCTCCATTTCTCCTTTTTTAAATTTCTACTTCTTATTTCCCCTACTATCTCCGCTCCCCCCTAATTTCACTTCACTGTACCTACTACCGTTCTCATCATTTTCGTTCACTCCCCCTCCTACAATTTCTACTCATTTCACATACTTCCTCATTCCACTCATTCCTTCTAGTTCCACGTCCCCCATATCTACTAATTCCTTATTACTTTTTCTACTTTCCTCCTTTAAATTTCCCTTACTTCACTTGAAACTGTATTTCCCCTTAATTACCCTAGTTTACCTAGCATCATTTACGTTACTTTCAATCCTCTCATTTCGTCCTCTTACCCTACCACAATTCTCCGTATTTTTCCTTCTCCTCTATTTCTCGTTTCCTAAATTTCTACTTCTTATTTCCCCTACTATCTCCACTCCCCCCTAATTTCACCTCACTTTACCTACTACCGTTCTCATCATTTTCGTTCACTTCCCCTCCTACAAGTTCTACTTATTTGCCCTACCCCCATTCCCCTCATTTCCCCTATTTCCCCATAATTTCTCTTACTCCCTCTCCCCTCATTTCCTTTTCATGGTAAACAGTATGACTGTTTTTTCGAAAGAGCCAAAAAAATCTTCAAAATCGAAATTACTGTTTATAGATGAAACAAATCTCTACTCCTCAGCAGCCTAAGAGAGTTATCAAGCCTGATTTTTTAAATAGGCTATACATTTTTTATAAATAAACTAATACGGCGAAAAAAGTGGCCATTTTTTCTATTTGATGTTCCCGGTTCTCGTCAAAATCATAAAAATTGTTTTAATCGCCTAAGTTTCATAAAGTAAAATTAGATAAAGATATTCCAATATTATATACTAAACAAAAAATTTTTATAAACAATTATTTGTGAAAGAATGTTTTTTGCGATTCTCCATAATTTTGCATTTTTTAAAGTTATATTGCCAGAAATTTGGATAATAACAACATAATGACGAAGAAATTTAATCTTGAGATTATTATTGTTAATATTATTATGAACATATTTAATAAACAAATGCATTAATCAGCCATTTTTTGACAGACAATTTAATTTTTCTCGATGTCATTATTTTAAAATAGAAACTTTATGATAATATTAGAAAACTTCATAATTTTTTTATTTATCTTACGATTTTTGTAAACAAATTTAATAAACAAATGCACTATTCAAAAATTTTTCGGCAGAAAAAATTGTTTTTTTCGATGTCAGTCCTTTCACTTGGGAACTTCATGAAAATTTCAGCAACATGCATAACTGGTTGACATATTTTATGATGATTTTTTAAACAAATTGAATTAACAAATGCATTAATCAGCTATTTTTTAACAGGAAATTTCGTTTTTTCAAATTAATTTTTTTTTAGTTAGAAATTTTATGATAATTTCAGAGAAATTTATAGTTAATTTATCAATTTTATGACCTTTTTAAACAATTTTAATAAACAAATAAATTATTGGGGCATCTGTGAAAGGAAATTTTTTTTTTTTTTCGATGTCAGTCTTTTTAATGGGCAAATCAATGATAATTTCAGCAAATTTAATAATTTATTATTAAATTTTTTTTTAAACAAATTTAATAAACAAATGCATTATCCTAAAGCAGCAGCCTTATTAAATGAATAAAAGTAATAAGAAACTTAAACTAAAAGGATTAAGAATTAAAAAAAAACTTTTTTGTTGACAAATGCCCAAATAATGCATTTGTTTATTAAAATTTATAAAAAAATCATAAACTTGAGCAATAAATCTTGTATTTTTTCTGAACTTATCCTCAAGTTCCCAGTTTAAATAATTTTTATAAAAAAAACGAATTCATCTGCCGACAACTTGCTGAAAAATGTATTTGTTTATTAAATTTATTTTTTTTAAAACCATAAGATTCTTCAACAAATTAAGGAGTTTTTTGAAATAAGCATTAGGTTTCTAATTCAAATAATCACACAGAAAAAAAGACAAATTTTCTTTCGAAAAATGCCTGATTATTGCATTTGTTTATTAAACTGCTTTATATTATTAATAACAATAATCTCCAAAAGAAATTTATTCATCATTATATTGTTTTTATCCAAATTTCTTGCAATATAACTTTAAAAAAGACATAAAATTATGGAAAATCATAAAAAAAATTCTTTTAAAAAATGATTTGTTCATAACATTTCATTGTTTATTATATAATATTTAAATATCTCTAGCTAATATTATTATATGCAAGTTAGACGATTTCAGCGATTTTACAAGCATTTTTCAGCCCTCGCTGCAGCAGTTCTCAGAATGCCTAAACCGAGGTGCCCGAAACCGGGGGTCTAGTGTTTTCTTAATTATTTTTTTTCAAGTAATCCAATTTCTTCAGTTTCAATTTCGAATCGTCCATCATTTTTAATTGAATAAGAAGTATCGAATCTTGGAGAAAGGGGTGGGAAAAAAAGAGATAAATTAGAGGAAATGCAATGTAAGGAAGGACATAAATTGTCACCTAAAAGATGTACGAGAAAAAACCTTCCTTAATTTCGCTCGATTTAAGGAACAGGTTCTAGAATCTGAACCTCCCCACGTATTGGAAGGGCTCGTATTTTCCTGGGTGGGTGCACTTTTGGTGACAGCTTTAGTGCCGAGCAATCGATAGATTGCGACCTTAAGGCTTACCACAGCACAAAAAAACTGCGATATTGCAGGGAGAAAGGATTTAGTTGAGACAAATGAAAATTGATTTCAATTCTAACCCAATAGGTCATTTGGAAAAGGACGATAAATTTTAGATTTTTCGGGTTTTCGGATTTCCAATTTTATTTATAACTTTATTTCTTCTACCTCTAAATAGATGAAAAACGTATTTTATGAGAAAAAATATCCAAGGTGGTCGTAAAACTTCGTTTTCAAAATTGCCTGATTTTCCTCTGAGTGATTTTTCATTTTCTCTGGCCATTAATATTTAAGTATCGAAATTCTCCTCCTGATTTTTTAGTATAGTATTTTTTTGTAACTAAAAATAAACAATTTTAAATAATATTTTAATTTATTATTCTTAGTACTGGAACTGCCTTGTTTACTTAAAAATTATTAAATTTATATATATTTTTTAGTATAGAATCTAATATAAATGGAATAAGCAATTTTAAACAATATTTTAATTTATTATTCTTAGTGCTAACCCTGCCTTGTTTACTTACAAATTATTAAATTTTAATACAATCTTTAGTATAGAATCTAATATAAATAGAATAAACAATTTTAAATAATTTTTAAATTCATTATTCACAGTGCTGGCCCTGCCTTGTTTACTTAAAAAATAATAAATTTAAATAAAATCTTCTATAAATGGAATAAAAAATTTTAAATAATTGTAAAATTTATTATTTCCAGTGCTGGCCCTGCCTTGTTTACTTAAAAATTATTAAATTTAACTAGAATATTTTACAAATTGAAAAAACAATTTTAAATAAATTTTTAATTTATTATTCTCAGTGCTAAAACTGCCTTGTTTGCTTAAAAATTAATACAGATAAAAAGAATATTTTATAAACTGAATAAGCAATTTTAAATAAATTTTAAATTTATTATTCTCAGTGCTAGCCTTGCCTTGTTTACTTAAAAAGTGACCAATGTTCTTTGAATTAAAAAAAAAAAACTCAACAGAATTCAATTATTAAGGCTATGAAACAATTCCGTAAAATTTAAATGAATTTTTAAGCAATCCAAAAAGTGTCATTGATTTCAGCAAAATTAAAGGGAATTTTCAGGAATTTAAGGAAAATGAAAAGAATTCGATCATATTTATAAAAATGCAATTTGACTTAAGAAGACAGTAAATTGAAAGAAGTTTAGTATAGAATCTTTTTTAAATGGAATAAACAATTTTAAATAAATTTTTAATTTATTATTCCTAGTTCTGGCCCTTTATGTTTGCTTAAAAATTATTAAATTTATATAGAATCTTTTATACATAGAATAAACAATTATAATAATTTTAAAACTTATTATTCTCAGTGCTGGCCCTGGCTTGTTTACTTAAAAATTAATAAATTTAAATAGAATCTTTAGTATAGAATTTTTTTTTAAATAGAATTAACAATTTTAAATAATTTTTTAATTAATTATTCTCAGTTCTAGCCTTGTGTAATTGTTTATGTTCGGAAATTTTCCAATTAGGGAATTTTCCAACTCAGATGTTTTATACCTTGGCAATTTTCTTTTGGAAATTTTATTATTCGGGAATTTTCTAATTCAATGATATTATAAACTGTGGTCAATTTTGTTATTCGGGGATTTTTCAATTCGGGAATTTTCCAATTCGGTATTTTTATTTTTCGACAATTTTATTATTCACGAATTTTAATATTGGGGCATATTGTTTTGTTGGGGATTTTATTTTTCAGGGGTTTTCAATCGTCCCCAATCAAACATATATATAAAAAATTGTGATTGTTTAAATTCGGGAATTTTATTGATCAGGAGTTTTATAATTCGAGAATTTAATTATTCGGGAATTTTCCAATTCGGATATTTTATAATTCGGCAATTTTCCGCCGGGATTTTTATTATTCGGGAATTTTAGTTCTTGGGATTTTATAGACGTCCCCAATCAAACATATTTATAAAAAAATTATAATTGTTTAAATTCGGGAATTTTCTAATTAGGTAATATTATACACTGTCGTCACTTTTATTATTCGAGCATTTTATTATTCGCGAATTTTAAAATTCAGGATTTTTATTTTTCGGCAATTAAATTATTCGGGAATTTTATTGTTTCGGGAATTTTTTAGTCGTCCCCAATCAAACATATTTATTAAAAATTGTAATTGTCGGGAATTTTAGTAATCGGGAATTTTCTAATTCAGAAATATTACAAACTGTCATCAATTTTGCCATTCTTGAATTTTTCAATTCGGGAATTTTATTATTCGATTATGTTATTATCCGGGAATTTTGAAATCCGGTAATTTCGTTTTGCGGAGATTTTATTTTTCGGGATTTTTCTGTCACCCTAATCAAAAACATTTATAAAAGATTGTAATTGTCTAAATTCGGGAATTTTACAATTCTGATATTTCATAATTCGGCAATTTTCTGTCGGGAATTTTCTAATTCGGTCAATTCGGTCGTCAATTTTGTCATTCGGAAATTTTTCAATTCAGGAATTTCATTATTCGCGAATTTTATTGTTCGGAAATTTTCTAATTCGAGAATTTTCCCATTCATATATTTTATAATTCGGCAATTTTCTGTCGGGGATTGTCTAATTCAGTAATATTATAAACTGTCGTCACTTTTGCCATTCAGAAATTTTCCAATTTGGTATCTTTATTTTTCGAGAATTTTTTTATTCAGAAATTTTGAAATCCGGTAATTTTATTTTTCGGCAATTATATTATTCGGGAATTTTATTGTGTCGGGAATTTTACTTTTCGGAATTTTTTAATAGACCCCAATCAAACATATTTATTAAAAAATTATAATTGTTTTAATTCGGGAATTTTCCAATTCAGCAATTTTCTATCGGGAATTTTAATATTCGGGAATTTTCTAATTCAGTAACATTATACACTGTCATCAATTTTGTCATTCGAGAATTTTATTATTCGCGAATTTTCCAATTCGGGATCTTTATTTTTCGGCAATTTTATTATTCGGGAATTTTTTAATACGGAAATTATATTGTGTCGGGAATTTTATTTTTCGGTATTTTTCAATCGTCCCTAATAAAAAATATTTATAAAAAAAATTTTAATTTTTTAAATTCGGGAAGTTTACAATTCGGATATTTTACAATTCGACGATTTTCGGTTGGGAATTTCAATATTCGGGAATTTTCTAATTCAGCAATATTATACTTTGTCGTCAATTTTGTCGTTCGAGAATTTTTCAATTCGGGAATTTTCCATTTCGATATTTTTATTTTTCGGCAATTTTATTATTCGGGAATTTCATTTTCGGGATTTTGTAGACGTTCCCAATCAAACATATTTATAAAAAAATTATAATTTTTTAAATTCGGGAATTTTCCAATTCGGATATTTCCTAATTCGGCAATTTTCTGTCGGGAATTTTAATATTCGAGAATTTTCTAATTCAGTAATATTATACACTATCGTCAATTTTGTCGTTTGATAATTTTCCAATTCGGGAATCTTTATTTTTCGGCAATTTTATTATTCGGGAATTTTCTAATTCGGTAATATTATAAATTGTCGTAAATTTTTTTATTCGGGGATTTTTCAATTCGGGAATTTTCCAATTCGATATTTTCATTTTTCGGCAATTTTAATATTCGGCAATTTTATTATTCGCCAATTCTATTATTCGGGAATTTTCTTATTCAGGAATTTCATTTTCGGGATTTTGTAGACGTCCCCAATCAAACATATTTATAAAAAAATTATAATTTTTTGAATTCGGCAATTTGATTATTCGGGAATTTTCTAATTCGGTAATATTATAAACTGTCGTAAATTTTTTTATTCGGGAATTTTCCAATTCGGATATTTCCTAATTCGGCAATTTTCTGTAGGGAATTTTAATATTCGAGAATTTTCTAATTAGGTGATATTATACACTGTCCTCAATTTTTTCATTCGAGAATTTTTCAGTACGGGAATTTTATTATTCGCGAATTTTTCAATTCGGGATTTTTATTTTTCGGCAATTTTATTATTCGGGAATTTTTAAGTCGTCCTCAATGAAACATATTTATTAAAAATTGTAATTGTTTAAATTAAGAAATTTTCCAATTCGGATATTTTATAATTCGGCAATTTTTTGTCGGGAATTTTATTATTCGGGAATTATCTAATTCATAAATATTACAAACTGTCGTCAATTTTGTCATTCGGGAATTTTCAATTCGGGAATTTTATTATTCGAGAATTTTATTATTCGCGAATTTTCCAATTCGGGATTTTTATTTTTCGGCAATTTTTTTATTCGTGAATTTTATTGTTTCAAAAATTTGTTAGTTGTCGCCAATCAAACATATTTATTAAAAATTGTAATTATTTAAATTCAGGAATTTTTCAATTCGGATATTTTATAATTCGGTAATTTTCTGTCGGGAATTTTATTATTCGGGAATTTTCCAATTCCATAATTTTATTTTTCGGCAATTTTATTATTCGCGAATTAACTTATTTGGGAATTTTCTCAGGAATTTTATTTTTTCGGGAATTTGATTTTGCAGGATTTTTCAGTCTTCCCCAAACAAATATATTTATAAAAAAATTCTAATTGTTTAAATTTAGAAATTTTCCAATTCGGAAATTTTCTGTCGGGAATTTTCTAATTCAGTAATATTATAAACTGTCGTCAATTTTGTCATTTGTGTATTTTTCATTTCGGGAATTTTATTATTCGGGAATTTTCTAATTTGTAAATTTTATTGTATCAGGAATTTTATTTTTCGGAATTTTTCAGTCGTTCCCAATCAAACATATTTTTAAAAAAGAATTGTAATTGTTTAAATTTATAATTCGCCAATTTTCTGTCGGGAATTTTCTAATTTGGTAATATTATAATCTGTCATCAATTTTGTAATTCGGGGATTTTTCAATTTTATTATTCGAGAATTTTATTATTCGGTAAGTTTTCAATTCGGAAATTTTACAATCCGTTAATTTTATTTTTTGGCAATTTTATTTTTCGCGAATTTTCCAAATCGGGAATTTTATTTTGTCAGGAATTTTATTTTGTGGGGAAGTTTTTTTTTCATGGATTTTATAGTCGTCCCCAATCAAACCTATTTAAAAAAATTGTAATTATTTAAATTTGGAAATTTTCTGATTCGGATATTTTGCAATCCGGTAATTTTATTTTTCGGAAATTATATTATTCGGGAATATTCTAATTCAGTAATATTATAAACTGTCGTAAATTTTGTTATTCGGGGATTTTTCAATTCGGTGATTTTATTTTTCGAGAATTTTATTATTTGGTAATTTTCCAATTCGGGAATGTTGCAATCCGTTAATTTTATTTTCCGGGAATTTTATTTTTAGCGAATTTTCCAAATCGGGAATTTTATTTTGTCAGGCATTTTATTTTGTCGGGAATTTTATTTTTCAGGATTTTTCAGTCTTCCCCAATCAAATATATTTGTAAAAAAAATGGTAATTGTTTAAGGTTGCAAAATTAACTTTTTCTTTGAGATCCAAGTTCAATCCGATATTTTCCACCTCTGGAATTGAAATATTTTAACTATCCTCTAATTCTTCTACTCATAAAAATTAAATAAATCACATAAAATTATTATTTTGCGACTATATCGTTATTTTCAATATTTCTTGATGCAAAAACTGGAAAGAAAGGAGGATTCTAAACGTAAAGAGTAATGAGCATTTTAATGCTGCCGTAAAATTCTGATAATAAAATCAATTTTTGGTCTTGTAACGATCCTAAGAAGAAATATCGTCAATTTTGCCATTCGGAGGTTTTTCAATTCGGGAATTTTATTATACTGGAATTTTCTAATTCAGTAATATTATAAACTGTCGAAAGTTTTTTTATTCAGGGATTTTTCAATTCGATATTTTTATTTTTCGGCAATTTTATTATTCGCGAATTTTAATATTCGGGAATTTTATTTTTCCGCGATCTTATAGTCGTCCCTAATCAAACATATTTATAAAAAAATTGTAATTGTTTCAATTCGGAAATTTTCTGTGGGGAATTTTATTATTCGGGAATTTTTTAATTCATAAATATTACAAACTGTCCTCAATTTTTTCGTTCGAGAATTTTTCAATTCGGGAATTTTATTATTCGAGAACTTTATTATTCGCGATTTTTCCAATTCGGGAATTTTTATTTTTCGGCAATTTTATTATTCGCCAATTTAATTATTCGGGAATTTTCTTATTCAGGAATTTCATTTGCGGGATTTTGTAAACGTCCCCAATCAAACATATTTATAAAAAAATTATAATTCTTTAAATTCGGGAATTTTCCAATTCGGATATTACCTAATTTGGCAATTTTCAGTACGGAAATTTTATTATTCTCGAATTTTCTCAATTCGGGATTTTTATTTTTCGGCAATTTTATTATTCGGGAATTTTTAAGTCGTCCTCAATCAAACATATTTATTAAAAATTGTAATTGTTTAAATTAAGGAATTTTCCAATTCCGATATTTTATAAGTCGGCAATTTTCTGTGGGAAATTTTATTATTAGGGAATTTTCTAATTCATAAATATTACAAACT
>JAAAKG020021387.1:0-20280 GCA_010014905.2 Druon quercuslanigerum | reverse complement strand
GACCCAAGAAGAGATGATGTTGTTCTCCTCTTACGAGTCCCCCTAATGCCTTTGCCCTAAAGTGACATCTGATCACAACTTCATTCATCTTCGGCGTCCACTTGATCCTCTTTTTGGTCTGTACAACCTGGAGTTGCTGGCGGAACGTAGCCTCAATCTCAGATCTTATTCGGTTGATAGTGCTTCTAGGGAGCAGGTTCTCGTCTATTATTTGACGCTTCCGTTGTTCGAGGTCGCCTTCCGTTACTGCCTTCATTTCTGGGAAATTTGCTCCAAATTTCCTGCGGAAGGCCATCCCGTCTTGGGAAGTTGTGGTCGCTTCCGTCTCATATTCGAAATGGTAGCGCATCAAATACTCATCGTGATAAGCTTGGAAGTTGATGCGCTGCCGTGGCATTCCTGTCGAAGTGGTCGGCTGGGGACTCCCAACCGAAACATCCTCCATAGGCGCAGCTGTTGTTCTGCTGCTTGCCACTTCTTTCCGATGTTCTGGCTGGACAGTAATCCTTTCGGGTATCCCGGTGAGATCTACCTGTGCACCACGTAGCGCACCACCACCAGCTTGCATGCTGCTACCCCCAGCGGTGGCACCAGGGGCGCCCCGATGATCCTCGGGAAGCGACCAACGGCGATATAGACTTCCAATTTTCTCCATTATTATGGGTTTTGGTGCTTCTCTTAGTCCCTTTCCTCTTCATTTTCTTCCTGTCTGGCATCGGAAACCCTGTCAGTAGCAATGCTACCGCCAACATAGCCGTCAAAGTCATTAGAGGAAAGCTGAAGCCCTACCGCGGCGACAACGCGAGAACACCTTCGGTAGGATCTGGATTATTATTATGGGCCCACCTCTGGATCACCTCTGGATTATTATTATCATTATTATTATTATTATTATTATTATTAATAATTTGCTTTCACATTTTGTTTTTAAAAAAAGTATTAGAAGAAGGATTCCTTTTGTTTTTGATACGAAAAAATAAAATCAGTCGTAAAACTCATTTATAAGAACAAACGAAGTAATAAAGAACTATACATAGTAAAATTGTAACAATTTTGACTCTTCTATTTTATTCTAATAGTTTTATTTCTGAAAATGTATAGAATCTAGAAGAAAATCAGGTTTTTACGAACGTGTGCGCCTTCGCGTCTGTATGTCTGCCTGTGTTTTTGTGTGTCTGTAGTGTTAGTGTAGTTAGTGTAGTGTTAGTGTTCTAAAATAAAGGCTCAGTTCCTTAAGGCAGCCATTTCAAAGAAAAATTTAAAAAGTGAAAACATTTTGAAAATTTATGAGGGCACTTTTTTCAAGATTCAAAAATTCTCTGTACAGTTATTTATAGTACTCAAAAATGCGAACACCTCCTCCGAATGACTATTCTTAATAAAAACAAAATTACCAGAGTTATAGCATTTACATCATTCCGAAAATCACACGGAAATGAACATTTTAAGCCAAATAACGCACGATATGAAAAAAATCAAGAGAAAACAAATGTTGCTTTTTGAATGCCCTATAAAATTATCGTAACAACTTTTTGAACTTTCTTGAAAAATCCAAATTAAATTTTGCGGTTAATCTGTGCAATATATATATATATATATATATATATATATATATATATGTGTGCTGAAGATTGATGACCTTCTCAGGATGACATGTGTTACGTTTAAATCGTAAAAATAAAATTGAAAATAAGCAAATTCAGTTTCTGAAAACCGGCAGAAGTTGCAATAAAGTGTTTTATAAGAACGTTTTTTTTTAAAGAATACGCATTTTTTAAACGACTCGAACTACATCTGTTTGAATTTCCATGCATGTTATTAATTGTAATATTATACATTCATGGAAATAATATACAATTTGAGGGACAAACTCGATTGCGAAGCACGAGATACGTGATAAAAATGTGTTCGTTAAAGCCGAAGGAGGTTCAAGAAAAGAGAATTCACTATCCCCAAATTACTGTTTTTGATAAATTGACCTTTAATATAAAAAATCTGGACAAAAGTGTGGGGAATATACAAAGTCTGAGCGTGGAGCGCGAGGGAAATACATTATCGATAGCGAAGCGTGAGGACCAACAGTCGCGCGCCCTAGGCGCGTTCAAAGTTACGAGCGAGGCGAGCCATGCGCGATGAGAATGTGCCCGCGACGTGGACAGATTTTTTTTGCTTTAAAATGTCCTACATTTCGACGGAAAAACTCTTATACTGATGTTCGGATAACTGTTTATCTGAGGGTAAATATGACTCGAGATTTCGATTTCATCACTACTACACTGGAGAACTTAATCCTTTTATTTGACTGTTATTTCAGAAGACATTAGCCAAAGTAAGATATGCAGTAAAAGAGATACATAGTGCAAATTCATTCATAAATCTAGGTGAAGTATGTACAAATCTATGATTCGATGAACAATATTGAGTTCCTTGGTGTAAACTGGAAATATTAATTACTTTTGGGCAAAATATAACATCAAAATACACTAATATACAGCCCACTATATATAGATTACCTGATCTAGGTACAAGAATATCATACGCGGAGTATAATTTATGTAAAATAAATTCATCTGCACGGAGAGACTTTTGATATCAATATTTGGTTTATTCTATATCTATAATTAAAATAAAATGTAAGAATTTAGGGCTAATTGAGGTACTGTTATAAACATTCATACTATAATAAGAGATGATAGTATTTTTGTACATATTATGATAAACTTGACCGAGCAAGAATTAGTATTGACGTTTAGAAATAGTCTTATTTACTGTTTGAAAGTTGTAAGTGTGAAAAAGTGATAATGGTCAATAACAAGTTTTGTAAAAAATATCGTGAAGGTAATTATTTTATTTAAGTAAGTAAGTATACGATATTTTAATATTCTTAAATAAGAGTGCGTATTGAAATGCGAGACACTAGTAATATCTGCAACTGGGATTTGCGAGAATTATAAAATACTATACTAATAACGCCCGAAGGATTCCAAGCTCTTCCGTTTATAGCCGAGTCCGTGAATACAGGTCTAATACGGCCAGCCGACCGACTGGCTGATGAAACGTTATGAAACGCGATTTCCCTCCAAAAGTCGTACGTTTGTTTATAGGTACAGTGATCAAATTGACAAATTGTAAAGTTCCAAAATACCAAAATACAAAGTTCCAAAATGTTAAAAACATTTAAAAATATGTGACTATAGTTATAACACGTGAATATAGCAATATTTTTTGCATTTTTTGTGGTTAGGAACATGTAAAGAAACATCGGCTTTTTCGAATTTGCAGATAAAATTTATGATGTTCTCCGAAACAGAGGGCGAGGTAAGCGTCGCTACAGAGACTTTCGGTTTCAACGTATATGTTCATAGATGTGAAAGTTCATCGACTCGGATAATTATTTACATAATAAATATGTAAATGCAGGGTGGCCCCTTAATACAGGAAAAAATGCCTGATATTGAAAAATTGAAATATGAGATTGAAAAACTGAACATTAAAGCACTCAAAGTGAAACTTGAATTTCAAGTTTTTAAAACTAAAGCTTAAACAAATTTCAATTCGAAAATTTTTTATTTAAACTCTCAATAATTAACACATAATTTGAAACAAATCCTCCTTTTAACTTGCGTTAATAAAAATGTCAATAAATAAAACATGTCCCTTATCAAAATAAGTTTCTCTTCTTATTTATATAAACTTGAAAACAAAAATTTAGTGAAACTTGAAAATAAAAATAAGCTGTTTAATTTTGAACAGATATGTGTGATATTCAGAGTCTTTTGATATATTGTTCTTCTAAAAATCTGTGAAATTCCCTGCCAAGAAGTAAAGTCACTGTTATTTCCCGGTTCTTCTCGGAGTCAACAAATTCCCAGTCGTTTCCTGGTTTTTCGGCCCAGCGGTCATCCTATAAATGATCGTTTACAAAACTCCAAATATAAATTATTGGGTAGAGAAAATCCAGTAAATTATAGTGTTAATTTATGAAAAATTTTTTTATAGGAATATCTACTTCTGAATGTAGACACTGCAATAGTGATACCCAACAAGAAATTACATTATACGTCTCCTTCAAGAGTAAATAAAATACTGAAAATTTGAAATTGTGTTGACAATTCATAATTTATGAGTTTAACTTTTTTATATTTATTTTTTTTTAATTACTTTTAATAATGAATAATTAATTTTTTTTTTCATCTGAATTTTGAAGTGAAATGTTCGATATTTTTGTCTGGTAAATATAATTGCACATTTTTCAGAAAGTTCAACTACAATTTCTTAACGAATTAGATCAAGAGGTCGAGGTGTCATACACAGGAGAGGAGTCGAAAATTTGTGATGAAAAAGTACTTCCTTTAAGGTTAAATGAGGAAGTACCATCTTGTTCACAAGAAGTACCTGTAATGCAAAAAAAGAAGTCTTTAGAAGAGGTAACGTTTTGCAAATTATTATTAATAATAGATATTGAGTATAAAATGTAAATTAAAAAATTATCAGTTACTATTTAAAAAGTGCATTATTAATTTATTTTATTTCAATTCAAAATAATTACTGTAATATTTTAAATATTTAATTCATAATTATTAGATTTCGACACACGTAAATGTATGTGTTGCAGAATTTGTTATCTTATCTAAAAGGCGATGGTGAAGGTAAATTGATTCTCAAACATTTCAATGATCACAAAAGCTTTAATACAGAAACACGATCACTTTTGACGACGAGAACGGTCATTAAAAAGTTTAAGGATGATGCTTTGAGGACTGTCGGAGTTGGTAAAAGCTTCCTACATTTACGTAAGAGTAATACTGTTTAACTATTTAATTTATTATTTACAATTAAATGAAAATGCAAGTTATTTTTATTCAGGACTGAGACCGATGTTCTCATTGCACTATCTCAAGCAATACAAAACCTATTTCCTGGAGAGTTAGCGTGCCCTTACTTTACTCCTACGAATCAGAGAATGGAATTTCCGTTCAAAAAAATGGCACTGTTTGGGCTCATTTCAACTATCTTGTCGAGAAGTTCAGGTCGCAGAACCTTCTTGAAAGACGAATATCATCAAAAAAAGATAAAGAAAATCTCGTACCGTAACTTCAAAGTATGCAACCTCAAATACAATAGTTACCTAAAAAAATAATTTCTTTAGAAGAATGCAGTTGTAAAAAAGAGCAATTGTAAATATTATTGCCACGGATATTTAAAATAACTTTAAACTAAACAGAAACGCTGACTCTTAATAATATTTTTTACCTAAAAGATAATCAATTTGACAATTCATAGGGCATTTTTTTGAAGCTTGGAAGATTAGGAAAGAAAAAAAAATAGTTTTCATTTTGTACAAATTAATGAAAGAATTAAATTAAATTTATTTCTACTTTTTTTTCAGATGATGTAATAAAGGTGGCTCTGAGCACTTTAGAAAATTCTCTAGATCCGTCAACGTGCCTTAATGATTGGCGAATAACGCAGAAGGCTAGACAAGCTTTGCTCTGGTAGATAAGCTATCTATTGCTGATTACATGAACAAATTCCCATGCTTAAAAGTGCAAAATGCAAAACAGTTGGTATGAGTCATACACTCGTTCATTGTGAATTGTAATTATTTCTAATTAATCAGAATTTGTTGATCACGTAGTTCTTTTGCAGATTGAACTCGATTTCGACGGACTCAAACCAGAGAAAAGTAATCTCTTTAGTATACGGAGGCCTATTGCAAAAGCGATTCTGATAAAGCAACTCCAAAAATTAGATGCGGATCAAAAAAAGAAAAAGAGATTGGACGTCTATGATTTATCTTTTATAAAGGTGTTCCCAAATTTAGATTCTGGTAAGAAAATGTCACAAAATATTTTTCGTGGAATAAAGTAAATTAATTTATGTTTTTTCTTGCATAAATTTTCAAAGCATCAAGATGCCGTAGTTTTGTATTTGCTGCAATTGTTGATCGGAACTGGTCAAATAGGAGAAAGGAAGAAAGGCGAACCCCTCGAAGCTGTGGAAAGGTACAAGCCTGCTGATATTCGAAACAATTTTATTTATCGAGTCGAGATGAGTTTAAACCTTTAAACGTCCTATTTATGAAAAAGTTAAAAAATTAATCAAAAGTGGCATTCATAATTTACTGTTAAAAGAATTTATTTTATATTATTTTCTATCACGCAGAAAAGCTTATCGTGGGACCACTGATCAAAATCGAGGAAGCATACACAGTCGTTGATGAACAAAAATATAGGGTCGCTTCATGCCTAGTTTCATTAGAATTAACCTTTAAAACTTTCTTTGCGCGCGATTTTCAGTATCTAAAACCGTCTCTTAGACTCTGGTTATTTATGCAATACGCGGTATACGACATTCAAGTCGCTGGCGACACCCTAACTAAATCAGTTAAAGAACTGTTAGGTTTGATCTACAACCCGAGGAAATCTCTCCATTAACAACATGGTCGTCTGTCAGGCTTGCAAACTGACGTTTTCAGATAATTCTAATTTTATTGGACATTTGAATTTATCGCATTCACATTTAAAAGAATTTGTTTGTGCTGAAGACAACTGCCAGAAATCGTTTGTTTTACACGATACCCTTATTAAACATGTGAGAAGGAAACATGCAGTTGTCAATACAAATCCTGTTCCTTTATTGCAGAATCCTTTACTATCAGTTCAAGATTCTTGGAATTTTGACAGTGATGATGAATTTGCTTCCGAAGATACTTTTAATTTAATAGAAGAATCTTCTGAATCGAGCGACTGCGATTCAGATATTGATTTGCTTTGGGATGTTGCCGTTTCAGAATCAGTTATAAACGTCTCAGATTCTTACCAAGAAAACGCGTCAATAGTGTAATAGCTGATGCTTCGCAAATATTTGAAAACACGTTAAATTCAGTTCAAAATGAAGTTTGCAGTCGCTTACAAATGTTAGGCGCAAATGAACAATACTTGTCTGAAATACAGGTTGTTTTCCAAACTTTCGCAAAACCGTTTCAAAACATGAAAACTAAAAAACAACGTTTTTCACATTTCAGATTTTACGATAAATTTGTAATACCAGAGAATTATAAACTCGAAGAGAGAACAGAATTTAAGACAAGACCTACAAGAACCAGGCGTGAAGAAGTTCCAGTTGTGAGGGAATTTATTCCAATTCGAAGAGTATTTAAGAAGTTTTTTGAAATGCCCAGTATATTCGATAAAACCATGAAATATGTTAAGCGTGTTAAAGCTTGCAATGAAATTCTATCGAATATTGTTCAAAGTCCTTTTTGGACTTGTTAGCTTCTCAAGCAGGTCCCTTTTAATATAGCAACCGAACGCACAAGACCGCGAATGGATCACAGCATCTAGGCGTAAGAAAGCGCGCAGTAGCAGAGGCTCCCACTTACACAATCCAGAGCCTCAGTGACTTCGCAAAGATATAAAAAGAGGATGCTGTGTCCAAAATGGCATTAGGGAGCTCGCAGAGCCGGATTTCGCTCAACTCTTAGATTCTATTACTTGGGAAAGGACTAGAAGGTACATCTTTCGAAATCACAGTACAAATACTAGAATCGCCTAGGCCCTCCGCTTCTCATCGAGTACATTTTAGAAAGAGGCGAAATATTCTGAGTTTAGACTCCATTAGAGTGAGAGAGATAGAAGGATAGAGAGAGAGCAAGAAAGAAAGTGTGTCAGAGAAGACGCGTATTATCCTGAGTGTAGACTCCATTTAAGAAAGGTAGAAAAATAGAGGAAGAGAGAGAGAGAGCGAGAGAGAGAGCGAGCGAGAAAGAACATAGTAGAAAATATTTTTGTATAAGAAATCTGAATAGAAAGATTATCTGTGAAAAATAAATAGAAAAAGAGAGATTGTAAGTTTGTACCATATTACTGGGGTCAAGGAAAATAATTAAAGAAAGAACTAAAACGAGTAACTTTAAATTTAGAGTCTGAACTAAAAACTCAATCTCTAAATTTAACTTTATCTGCAGCGGAGGCGAACAGATTAGAAGGTCCAACCTTCGAAGTCGAGTACGTAACCTGCTTAAAAAGTATAGAATAGAATAAATAGGTACGTTAATTTTCCTAGGCTTAGAAATATAGATATACATGTATTTTCATAAATGAAGGGTCTGCGGTCTAAACCTGTTATGAGCCATTTTTTCGAAATTGACATATGCTGTTAAGATGCGGCAGAGAAAAGTAAGAAATCTTCTTTAGTTTTTTTTAAATCGATTTTAAAACATCGTGTTACGCTATGAGCGGCATAGGTCTGCGGTCTAAACCTGTTATCAACTTACAGCGGCTTATGGGGAAATCGTGTTTTTCCTCATATCTGCTCGGTGAGCTTCTAGAACTATGCGATAGGGATCATTTGATTGTGTTGAAAGTGAAGTTCATGTATGTGTCGAAGGTTATTTGTGTCTAGTTCCACGTCACGTTCGCTTGTTTCCGTCAGTTTCGTCCACATAAAAGCAACAAGATGAACTGTGACGACGTTTCTCGACTTTAAAGGGTAAGAAAACTTTTTAAATAAACTGTATTTAAATTTTGCACGCAAATTCATATTCTACATTGCAATTTCTTACATTTCGATGTGAAATAATTGTTTATAACTTGCAAAGGAGCGGAGAATTATGCGAAAAAGAGAAAAAAAGCGAAAGCGGATTCTCTTTGATCTTAAAGACGTCGATAAATTGATTGCAGATTCAATAAAAAATCCATTTTAAGTCATTAAAATGATCAATTTCTACGACTTTCGTAACGCAGCAGATTGGTTCATTAACACGACAAAGTTGGCCCTGAGCAGCGTGTGCTGGTTTAGAATAACGTCTCCTGGAAAAATCGAAGTCAAGAGGAATTTTAAACAAATCGATTTCGAGGAAATCAACATTTGGAAACGTGGTTAGTATCCCATGAATTGTTAATAAAATACTAAAAATCTTAATCTAATATTGCACAAAAAATATCACAAATATGACAAAATATCACATTTCAAGATTAAAATTTCAAGCTTTACATGTTCCTTACAGTCGTGAATTTTGTTGCAGGGAGAAGTTCGAGAGATCTCGATAAATACGAATTTGAAGCAACGAGTTCAAAAGCTGCTTTGTCCTTATTTGCTTTTTTCGGTGGGTGCCTGCGTTTCACTAGTCCAACTAATATGTGCTGTTCAAGTCGGTTAATATTTTCGCGTCGCCGTTTCTACCGGTGACCAGTTCAAAGACAGCGTCCGACGTTGTTGATAGTCTTTGGTCTTCTGGTCTGACCGTTGTTTCTTGCTCGGCCGAACCATGTGCAGAAGGATCAAGACCCAAGAACCCTTAAGGTGAAAGCCGGTATGCCGGCTATCGGATTGGGGGAAGGAGAAAAACAAGCTGGTGGCGAGTGCCTTGTCGCCAGTATGCCGCTTGTCTGACGTGGTGTATGGGAGAAGACAAAAAAAATGGAGAAGAAAGGAGATGGTGTAGGAGAGCGAAGTGCTCGTGGAGAAGAGTCGCCACTGCCGGAATACCAGCTGTGGGGAGGTAAAAAACGGAAATCAGATCGACTGTAAAGATACGTTATTATCGTTTAGGCGTATTTTTTATTAAGCTTTGAGGTATGACTGCAACCTTGCTTGTTGTTCACAACCGGATAACCAGGCTAATAGTTGCTGCTGCCAGGAATGCCCAGCTGCAGCGTGTGTCGATCTTCCCTTGTGCACAGCATTTTATAGCCATACTCCCGGAGAGTCTTACGGGATGCCGCGTGGAGAGGGAGACTCGAGTGGAGGGAGGTGCGTGCGCCGAGTGGCACTGGCGTCGTAGTCGCGGCACCTTCCTTCACTCGGCCAAGTTTATACGTGAGAGCGTGGCTTTAAATTAAGGTTAAAGAAATGTACGTGGTCAACTTAATTACTATCAGTAAACAAGTGTTTGAAAAAGGAAATCCATATGCAGGTATTTTATTGCATATTATTGTTATATGGATTTTCTCATATTTAACCGCTTAAGCGCGTATAACAATACATAATAAAAAAAAGAGGGGGCAAAGAAAAAATCGCACGACTTTTGGTTGACCATCAAGAGCCTTAAATGAGTCAGAAATTATAGAAGAAAAATGAAAACAAATTTTTCAGGCAAATTCGTTTAAACAATTTTTTTAAATTTTATATATCATTTTTAGTAGGTTTGATAGCAATGTTCGGCCAGCTTAACGTTAAGCTAGCTAAAAATGATGGAGCCCTAAATTTGGGACTGCGGGCCCAAATTAGCTGGGTGATTATATTGACCCTCGATAATAAATTTTTTAGACATTTTTTATGTAAGGTGTTGGCTTTAGGGTCAGGATAATTGAAACTAATTAAGTTGTTTCGTACGAGCAACTAGACTAATTCACATTTTAGGTTGTGTGCGGAGATGCAAATGTTTCTTATCTCATCATTTAAAGTAGACATTTTAAATTTACTTATATTAGCTAACAACTTACATCAACAATTTCTACAAAAATTTGAATACCTACATTTTTTACAAAAAAATAATAATAATTTAACACAAATGATAATCAAATTTTCAACGCAAATAAATATTTTTACGGAGCAATTAAATTTTACCAAAAAATGACTTTTTAACAAAATTGTTGAATTTCCTACAAACAAAATTAAATTTTCCACTAAATAGGTAATTTTTTTAACAATATCGTAACATTTCAACCAAAATCTTGAATTTTCAACGAGAAAAGAAGAATTTGTAAGAAAAACCACAAATTTTTCAAAAAATAATAGAAATTTTCACTAAAAAAAAAGATTTAAAAAATAGCCTATAAGACCCCTAAATCTTTATAATTAATTAATTTCGGTCCCATTGATTTCTTGTCATTTAAATTTTTTTTGAAGTTCCTATTTTTAAACTTTGTTTAAACAATCACAAAGAATTTTTTTTGTTGAAGGCATGATGTTTACAATTTCACAATATGACCTACTTATTCTATCATTATAGTGAAGAATGTCACACCAATGCTTTTTTCATTAAATTTTTCTATTTTCGTAAAAATGTCTAAAATTTCGTACAAATAAAATTACTTTTTTACCGCATACTTAATTTTTAACCAAAATTATGAATTAAAAAAAAATAATAATTTTCTACCAAATTCCCCTAATAATTAAATTCCTGAATGATAAAATTCCCGAATAACGAAGTTTTTTAATATTGAAATTACCCAATAATATAATTTCCGAGGAATGAAATTCCTCAATTATAAATTTCCGAAAAAAAAAATTCCACAATTGGAAAATTTCGCAATTATAAAATTACTGAATTATATAATTCCCAAATAACAAATGCACCCAATAACATAATTTACAAATAATAAAATACCAGAATTGGAAATTTCTGAATTGAAAATTTTCCGAATAATAAAATTTCCGATTTGAAAAATAAACAAATAATTGAATTTTTGAATTATGAACTTCCAAAATAGATCAATTCTGCAATTATAAAATTATCGGTATTAAAGATTAACTTAATTAATAAATTTGATCAATCTATAATAATAATTTAATTTCAAACTAAAAGAGTGATTTTTTCAAAATAAAAATGAATAATTAAATTTTAAGTTAAATCAATTAGGTTTCAATTGGAAAAGAACAATTTTTTTTAAAACACGAAATTTTAAACAATATAGTTAAATTTTCAATAAAATAGTTAGGTTTTCACAAATTAGTTTTCACAAATTACTTTCAACTAAAATTATAAATTTTCAATCAAAAAGATTAATTTTTTACAAAAAAGCATTTTTTATCAATATACATACATTGTAAAACAAATAGTTGCATTTTAACAAAATAGTTGAATTTTTAATAAAATAGTTAAATTTTTGACTAAAAACATGAATTTTCAAGTAAGAATCGTAATTTTCTACCGAAAATTAAATTTAGTTAAGTTTTCTGTCCAAAAAGTTAATTGTGAGCCAAAAAAATGAATTTTCAAGAAATTACTTAAATTTTCAACTAATTATGTTTTGTGTTTTTAAATAATAGGAATTTTTATGCAAAGTATAAAATAAAAGAAAAAAATACTTTCAAAAATCAAAAAAACATTTTTGTTAAAAAGTAGGGCATGAGGACCCTGAATATTTATAAATAATTTGGGTCATTTTCTTTAAAAATGTAACCATTCGGGGAAAAAATATTCTGATTTCTGGGAGTTTGAAAAAAATATTAAATCTCCAGTTTTTGATTGTAAATTCAACTGTTTTGTTTACAATTCATATTTTGCGTTGAAAAAAAATAATTTGGATCGATTCTAATTTTAAAATTGTAAACAATTTTTTTAAACATGGAAAGAGACTAGGTCACGTTAAAAATTCCTTAATATGGCCTTCCTTTTGTTTAAATAAAGTTTCAAGCGTTACACTATTTCCTCGTTTTACGAAACTGTATTTTTTTCACGTTTTCTTTTTTTTAATTTTTTAAAAATTATTATATACAGTCCTTCGTAATTTTATTACTGACCAAGCAATTTAATTTTCCACCAAGGAGATTAATTTGTTACCAAAAAAGCCGAATGTTTAACAGTACACATAATTTTTAAAAAATAAAGAAGAATTTTTCTCTAAAGAACATAAATTTGCAATAAAAATAGTTTAATTAAATTTTGAGTGATAGAAATTATTTTAAACAAAAATACAAATATTGTTTTAAAAGAAAGGTCAATTTTAAACCAAAAAGTTGAATTTTCAAGGCAGATAATTAACTATTTACCAAAAAAGACAAATTTGTAATACAATATACTAATTTTTAACTAAACAGAAAAATTTTTTACTAGAAAAAGTAAATTTGCATTTAAAAATGGAATAATTAAAATAGTCGAGTTTTTATCCAAAACATGAATTTTTATTATAAAACGTACATTTTTACCAAAAATTAAATTTATTTAGATTTTATTTTCAAAAATTGATTTTAAGCCAAAAACATGAATTTCCAAAAAAAAAAACCTTATTAACAAAAGTTTTGTATGTAACTGGATTAACTTTTTCGGATAGTTAAGGTTTTTAGCAAAGTCATCAATTTTCAACATAGTCGATGAATTTTTTACCAAAAGAAAACAATTTTTCAACAATCTGCCTTAATTTATTTACTATGAGTTTTTTACATAAAACTGCATAGTAAGAATAATAAAATTCATGCATTGAAAAATTCGCGGAATTCCTGAATTATAAAATTCCCAAAAAATAAAATTCCCGAATAATAGAATTGTTGAATAATAAATTCGTGAATAAAAAAATCCACGAATAATATAATTTTCGAATTATAAAATTCCCGAATTGGAAAATTCGTGAATTATAAATTTCACGAACAATAAAATTTAAAATTAGAAAATTCCTGGGTAATTAAATTTGTGAATTATAAAATTTACGAAAATTAAAATTTCCAAATTAGACAATTTTCGTGTAATAAAACTCTCATATTGAAAAACTGCCAAAAAATAAAATACTCGAATCGAAAGATCCTGGAAATAAAACATTCCTGAGGTTGTAAAATTCTTTAATTGGAAAAGCCTGAAAAATAAAATTCCCGGATTGAAAATTTTCCTGTATAATTATAGTTATAAATTATAAAATTCCTAAAATATAAAATTCCCGAATAATAGAATTGTCGAATAATAAATTCGCGAATACAAAAATTCCACAATAATATAATTTCCGAATAATAAAATTCCCGAATTTAAAAATTCGTGAATTATAAATTTCCCGTACAATAAAATTTCGAATGGGAAAATTACTGAGTAATTAAATTCCGGAATTATGAAACTTCCAGATAATTAAATTGGTGAATTATAAAAATCCCTAAATATTATTTTTCCCGAAAAATAAAATTTCCGAAATGGAAAATTCTCTTTTAATAAAATTCTCATATTGGAAAACTCCCGAATAATAACCTTCCCGAATTGAAAATTTTCCTGTATAATTAAATTTCTGAATTACAAAATTCCCGAATAATAGAATTGTTGAATAACAATTTTGTGAATAATAAAATTCCTTAATTGGAAAATTCGTGAATTATAAATTTCCCGAACAATAAAATTTCGAATGGGCAAATTCATGAGTAATTAAATTTCGAAATTATGAAACTGCCGAAAAAAAATTGCGAATTGGAAAATTCTTGTGTAATAAAATTTTCATATTGGTAAACTCCCGAATAATAAAATTTCCCAGTTGAAAATTTTCCTTTATAATTAAATTCCTGAATTATAAAATTCTCGAATAATAGAATTGCCGAATAATCAAATTCGTGAATGATAAAATTTCCAAAATGTAAAATTCCCGAAAAATAAAATTTCCCAATTGGAAAATTTTCGTTTAATAAAATTCTCATGCTGGAAAACTTCCGAATAATAAAATACCCGAATTAAAAGATCCTTGAAATATAAAATTCTTTAATCGGAAAAGTCCCGAATAATAAAAATGCCAGAATTGAAAATTTTCCTGCATAATTAAATTCCTGAAATATAAAATTTCCGAAAGATAAAAATTTCGAAAAATAGAATTGTTAAATAATAAATTCGTGAATAACAAATTTCCTGAATAATATAATTTCCGAATAATAAAGTTCCCGAATTGGAACATTGGTGAATTATAAATTTCCCGAAAAATAAAATTTCGAATAGGAAAATTCCTGAATAATTAAATGAATTAATAATATTATATTAAGTGAATTATAAAATTCCCGAAAAATAAAATTTCCCAATTCGAAAGTTTCGTTTAATAAAATTCTTATATTGGAAAACTCCCGAATAATAAAATACCCGAATTGAAAAATCCTTGAAATATAAAGATTCTGACGCTGTAAAATTCTTTCATTCAAAAAGTCCCGAATAACAAAATTCCCCAATTGAAAATTTTCCTTTATAATTAAATTCGTGAATTATAATATTCCAAAAAAATAAAATCTACGAATAATAGAATTGTTAAATAATAAATTCACGAATAAAAACATTCCAGAATAATATAATTTGCGAATACAAAAATTTCCGAATGGGAAAATTCTTAAATTATAAATTTCCCGAACAATAAAATTTCAAATGGGAAGATTCCTGAATAATTAAATTTAGGAATTATGAAATTGCCGAAGAAATACTTAAATTCGTAATTTAAAGAACTCCCAAAATATAAAATTCCCAAAAAATAAAATTTCCGAATTGTAAAATTTTCGTGTAATCAAATTCCCGTATTGGAAAACTTCCGGATAATAAAATATTCGAATTAAAAATCCCTTGAAATATAAATTTCCTGACGCTGATAAATTTTTAAATTGGAAAAGTCCCGGATAATAAAATTCCCGAATTGAAAATTTTCCTGTGTAATTAAATGCCTGCATTATAAAATTCCCAAAAAATAAAAGTCCCTTATAATAGAATTATTGAATAATAAATTAGTGAATTAAAAAATTCCGAAAAATATAATTTCCGAATACTAAAATTCCCGAATGGGAAAATTCGTGAATTATAAGTTTCTCAAACAATAAAATTTCAACTGGGAAAATTTCTGAATAATTAAATTTCGGAATTATGAAATTGCCGAATAATTAAATTCGTGAATTATAAAATACCCGAAAAATAAAATTTCCGAATTGAAAATTCTCTTGCAATAAAATTTTCATATTGGAAAACTCTGGAATAAATTTAAATAATTTTAATTAAAACAAATTTCTTTAATTTGAAAAGTAACATTTTTTACTGAAAATTTCTTGAATTCCTTAAAATTTATAAGAAATTTTATAAATAAAATACTTGAATTGAAAAATCCTTGAAACCTAAAGATCCTGACGCTGTAAAGTTCTTTATTAGGGAAAGTCCCGAATAATAAAATTCCCGAATTGAAAATTTTCCTGTATAATGAAATTCCTGAATTAGAAATTCCTTGAAATATAAAATTCCTGACACTGTAAAATTCTTTAATTGGAAAAGTCCCGAATAATAAAATACCCGAATTGAAAAATCCTCAAAAAGAAAATTCCCGATTCTGTAAAATTCCCGAACTGGAAAATTCCTGAATAATAAAATTTCGGAAATTATGAAATTGCCGAATAACTAAATTCGAAAAAACAAATTCACTAAATTAAAAAATGTCTGAATTGGAAAATTCCAGAATAATAAAATACCCAAATTGGAACATTTCCAGGATAATTAAATTTCGGAATTATGAAATACTTGAATTACAAAATTTCCGAATAATAAAATTTCCGAATTGGAAAATTACTGAATTAGGATCATTTTTGATTGAAATACATTTTAGAATATCTTCTGTTTTTAATAAAAAATAAATTATTTATAAAAAGTGTAAAATAAAAATCATTTCAAAAATCTAGAACGGATTTTTGTTGAAAAATAGGGCACGAGGACCCTGAATATGTATAAATAATTTCGAGAACTTTGATCAATTTAAATTTTAAAATTGTAAACAATTTTTTCAAACATAGAAAGAGACTAGGTCACGTTAAAAATTCCTCAATATGGCCTTCTTATTCTTTCAATAGATACAAAAATGTTACACCATTTCCAATTTTACAAAACCCTAATTTGTTAAACTTGCTACTAAAAAATTTAAATTTACAAACAAAATGGAATATTTAAATTTAAAGTCAAACAAAGAAATTTTTAACAACAAAAAAACAATTTTTGAACCTCATAGGTAAATTTTTTTCAAAAATATGATTAATAAAATTTATTTCGACTTTCAGTTAAAAAACTTAATTATTTTTCAACCACAATCTTACATTTTTAACAAAATAGTTTAATTTTGTACCAAAGAATGACAAAAAATTGTTTTTTTTTTAAATTGCAATAATGCTTTACTGAATAATTTAATGCTAAATCAAAATTATGAATTATCAACGAAAAAAATTAATTTTCGACTAAAAAGACAACTTTTTAACGAAATACAGAAGTTTTTAACGAAATAATTGAATTTTTAAATGAAAAAGTAAACTGTGAAATAATAAAATGAATACTCAAATTTCAATTTAAGCAAATTAAGTTTAAATTGAAAAAGGTAATTATTTTTTTTTAATCCAGGAAATTTTAACACAATTAGTTAATTTTTTAACAAAGTATATAATTAGTAAAATTTTCAGTTTAAAAATCAATTTAGGAAAATGAATTTTAAAGGAAAGTCTGTAATTTATAAACAAACAATTTTCTGCTACAACCAAGAATCTTCTATTAGAAAACTCAATTTTTAACAAAATAGTTCAACTTCCAAACATAGTGGTAGCATTTTCAGAAAATTATTAAATTCCATAAAAATTAGATTAGTTTTTCACAAAATAGTTAGACTTTTAACTAAAATTATAAATTTTTAACAAAAAAGAATAATTATTTATAAAAAGAAGCATTTTTATCAATATATATATATATATATATATACACACATATTAAAATAATAAGTTGTATCTTAATTTAATTCAAATGAATTTTTTAATAATTAAATCAATTAAATTAATTATTTAAATTTAAATTTAAAATATTTGAATTTTTATTGAATGAGTTAAGTCTTAATATAAAAACATAAATTTTTAAGTAAGAATCTTAATTTTTTACACAAAATGAAATTCAGTTCAATTTTCTGCCCTAAAAATTAATTTTAAGCCAAGAAAAAAAACGAATCCTCAAGAAATTGCCAAAATTTTCAGATAAATAATTTTCAGCTAAAATTAGGATTCTCCTTTTGTTAAACTAAATTTTTTAAAAATTATTTTACCTTTTAAACTGAATAACTGAATTTTTAATACAAAAATATGAATTTTTTTAGCAAAACTGTTGAATTTCCTACAAATTAAATGAACTTTTTCCGAATGGTTAAACTTTTCAGAAAAATCATAAGTTTTCAACCGAAACGATTTATTTTTTTAACAAAAAAAAAATTAATTTTTAACCAAATATATTTAATATCAATTAAAAACTATTATTTTTCGACAAAAAATAGAATATTTTAAATTTTCTCGAGACGACTGAAAGAAATTTTGTTTTATCCAGGAATGAGTTGATTTCCAGTATTCAAATAGGAAAGAACTCAACTAATCGAATAATAAATTTTCTTAAAATTCTCTAGCCACTTCGCGTAAAATTTGTGGTTATTTTTTAAATTAAATTTAAAAAAAAACTTTCACGAAAAATTTCTGTCCTTTTTCAAATTAAAAAAAAAAATTCACAAAAAAACTCGAAGTTATCTTTTGAATTAAAAGAAAAAAAACAATTTGATGGACAATATTTAAATCAGTGTTCGAATTAAAATAAACAAATCAATTTTCATTTTCAGTCAACTTTTTCAATTTTCAAAAGCAAAGTACAAATTTTCGATAAAACAGATAACATCTCGTCTTGAAAATATAAATTTAAAAAAAAATTGAATTTTCTATCAAATTGTGTAATGTTCAGACCAAAAAGACAAATTTTTTACAAAATAGTTCAATTTTATCCAAGAAGTATAAATTTTCAATAAAAAAATTACTTTTAAGGTAAAAAGTTTTATTTGAAACTGAGATCATGAATTGATAACGATACGAAAAATGAATTTTAAATAAGGTACAAACAAAAAAAAATGAATTTTAGACTAAATTATTGAATTTCAAAACCAAAAAAAGTATATTAAAAATAACTTCTATTTGATCAAAAATTAATTATTTTAATTTTAAAAAATCAGAAGAAATAAATTATTTCTTAAACTTAATATAAATTTCTTTTGATGTATGAAAGGTTACTATTAACTTCACGGACTCAGAGAATCAAAATTTATACTTCAGGGAAAAATTAAAAGAAAAATAACTGAAAAATAATTTCAATTCGAAATATCAAAATTATGTTATAAGAAAAATTTCTTGGTTCCAATTATTTAAAAAAATTGGATAGTCCAGCTTTTTAGGATAAATTTGAAAATTTATTTGATTTTTGTATTTATTTGAATAATTATTAAGTATTCTTATTATAAAAAAAGGAAATAAATAATAATAAAATTGTATAAGCAACACATTATTTTCCTTATTTCTGTGCTCGAATATTTTTTTTGTAACAAATTAATCTCCTTGGTTCAAAATTGAATTGCTTGGTCAAAACAAAAATTATTTAGGCCAGAATATAATATTTTTAAAAAATTTATAATTTAATTAATTTTATTTCCAATTTAACTTACTACTAGTAAAATTTTACAGATTCGATCAGTGGATTTTCAATGAAATCAAAGTTTTTATTTTAATTAAAAAAATAACTTACAAATTTTCGTGAAATTTTATTTTTTGTTTTAATCCAAAAAGGACAGTAATTTTTCGTTGAAGTTTTTTTTTTTATTTAATTAAAAAAAAATTGTTTGTGTAATTGAGTTTTTTATTTTAATTTCAACAATGATTTCAACATTATTTAATAAATTAAATATTTTCGTAAAATTCTTTTTTTTTATTGAACCGTGAATTTTTTTTAAGTCGATAAATAATATTTTTTTTTATTTGAAAACTCACTACATTTTGGAGAAATTTTTTTTTATCTTGATTCGAAAAATAACTTACCAATTTTTAGTTCAATTAATGTTTTATAAAATTTGATTCGAAAAATATCATACAAATTTTCGATGAAATCGAAGTTTTTATTTTAATTCAAAAATATCTTACAAGTTTTTGGGTGAAATCGATTCTTTTTAATTTAATTGGAAAAATAATTTACAAATTTTTGGTGAAATTATTTTTCTTTATTTTAATTAAAAAAAAATTAACAAATTTTCGATTTTTTTTGAATCTGCAAAAGAACTACAAATTTTTTCTGGAATCGATTTCTTAAATATTCATTCGATAAATGATTTAAAAAATGTTCATTAAGCTTCATATTTTTATTTTTACTTAAAAACTGACAAAATGTTCGTGAAACTGATTTTTTCATTATACTTAGAAAAATAACTTATCAAAACTTACCAAATATAAATATTTAAGAAATCGATTCCAAAAAAAATTTGTAGTTCTTTTGCAGATTAAAAAAAAATCGAAAATTTGTTAACTTTTTTTTTGAATTGAAATAAAAAAAAAATAATTTCACCAAAAATTTGTAAATTACTTTTCCAATTAAAATAAAAACTTCGATTTCATCGAAAATTTGTACGATATTTTTCTAAACAAAATTTATAAAAAATTAATTAAACTAAAAATTGGTAAGTTATTTTTCGAATCAAGATAAAAAAATAAATTTCACAAAAATGTGGTGAGTTTTCGAATGAAAAAAATGGTTTTTTCTACTTAAAATAAAAAAATAAAATTCACGGTTCAACAAAAAAAAAAATTTTT
>JAAAKG020021386.1:0-45387 GCA_010014905.2 Druon quercuslanigerum | reverse complement strand
AACGAACTTGACCTTTATTTTAGGACACTGAAAGAGTACACCAAAGGCCAATCCAACCTGTCAATTCTTTCGAAAGTGGACATTTGACAAAAACCAGGGGGGTCAAATTTTGCATAAATCTAATACATTCTCTGATGAGAATGTAAAAATTGTCAAAAAAATAAAATGTTCATTTCGAATTCTGACAAAAAAATTAATAATAAATTATTTTCTGAAACACAATACCAACTTGAAAAAGAAAAAATGGTCTCTTCGACTTCAGAAAAAAATTTATTCTCTTTAAACTTATAAATGATTAAAAACCAAGAATATTCATCTATCGCAACCATCGAAATCAATAAATGTGTTAAAAATAAAAAAGTCTTAATTCCAGTTCAGAAAAAAATCCTTCCCTTAAACTCAATAAGATGTTGAAAAAAAATCTTTTTCCAATTCAGAAAAAATAAAAATGTTATCCATTATAACTCAATAAAAATTATGAAGGTAAAAGAAGTCAGTTATAAAATAGAAACAATTAAGAATGAAAATGTTAAAAATAAAAAATTATGCTCCTTTATATTCCTAAAATACTAAAAACCAATTATTTATTTTTTCTAGATCGATATCAATCTTAACATTATAAAATGTTCTTCAGACAATTTAAGAAAAATTTAACAAAGTAATGTCCACGTTTCAAACTCAATAAAAATGCTAAAAATATAAAAATTGACCGACTTTCATTTTAAATCGCATCAAATTAATAGGGTCTCAAATTTTATTTATACATCAGAATTAAATACTTCCAATTACAATTTTTATAAATGGAACAATTAAAATGATAACGTGAAAATCTTTAATTTAAAACTTTAAAATTTTAACGATTCGAGCCTTTATTAATAATAATTAGTTAATAATTGTTTATTTTATATGTTAAATAAATTATTGCTAAATATGATCAAATTTTTTTCTTTTAAACAATAAATGTCTATTTCAATGGGTTAAAAATGGATTATTTTAGAATAAAAAAATATTTGCACAAGATATAAAATTGAATAAAAGCATTTAACTATGAATATATTAATTAAAAATTTTTTTGGAATTAAAATTAGTATATAAACTTCCAATTGGACGTTTAAATTTGTTTAATTGCTAAGGCCTTTAAATTATAATAGTACAGTATTCAATGTTTAAATCTGTAAATAGCTTTAATTTAAACAGAAACAGAATCGTCTTGTAAAATTAATTATTTTAAAATTTTTAACACTTGGACTACAATTAGGGTAAAAAAATGATTGATTAATTTATATTTACAGTTGATCAACTTAAAACATTTTTGAAACAAAATATCGAAATTTATAAATGCGCATTATAAAATAAATTATTTTATAATTAAAAAATGTAGCAATTTAACTTATATTAAAACACAAAAGTTGTAATATAAATTAATTTTAATTACGTAATATCATGTGAAATTTTTGCGAGGGGCTATTCACTTCGAAATCCGCTGAAGTCAACATAACATTATATTAATAATGTCGTGCGACTTCAATCGCACTTTCGTGACCTTTTTTGTCTCTACTTTTGAATTCGTTAGTTGCTGACTTCGATGAATTCAAGCGATGTCTGTCGACTTCGTTCTGACTTTGTCCTGCCTTCATGACTCGGATTGACTCGGTTTGACTCGGCGCGTCGCGTACTGTGCATTGCAGCGTGGCGTCATTTTAAATTATTTTTATACCGGTCGATCTCGACATCGATGACTTTGTTCTGACTTCGTCCTGTCTTCATGACTCGGTTTGACTTGGTTTGACTCGGCGCGCCGCATACTGTACATTTCAGCGTGGCGTCCTTTTCAGTTATTTTTATACCTGTCTATCTCGACATCGAATGACTTTGTTCTGACTTCGTTCTGCCTTCATGACTCGGTTTGCCATGGTTAGACTCGGTTTGACTCGATTCGACTCGGCGCGTCGCGTACTGTACATTGCAGAGTGGCGTCCTTTACAATTATTTTTATACCTGTCGATCTCGACATCAGATGAGTTCGTTCTGACTTCGTCCTGCCTTAATGACTCGGTTTGGCTCGGTTTGACTTGGTTTAACTCGTTGTGACTCGGCGCGTCGCGTACGCTCCATTGCGGCGTGGCGTCCTTTACAATTATTTCTATGCCTATCGATCTTGACGTCGGATGACTTCGTTCTGACTTCGTACTGACTCGGCACAGGCTCAGCACTGACTTCGTACTGACTGGGCACTGACCTTGCCGGATGCTTCGATGATCTTTGCTTACTCGCTCCGTTGTATGACGACTCTTTCCTAATTCTTACGACTTTAAGTATAGTTTGACTAAATTCATCATTGCTGCAACGATTTCAATGTTATAAGTTCATGCTTTGCATAGTTTTAAGTGATTTCGTTAAGACTTCATGAAAAATTCTAACGTTTGAAACGTTCACCTTCAGAGTGAACATCCCCTCGAATTTTTTATAACAAAAAAATATATAAATAAAATTTAAAAAAAAATGTAATATAAAAGACAAAATTTATTTGGTAAAATGTAATGTTTCGCACAACACAATTCGAGACGTTGATTGCCTACAATAAAAGAAAGCTCTCTATTTACTCGTATTAAGACCTACAATTAGGAAAACTACGGATTCGAAAGTGGCTGAAAATGCCGTAACTGTCGCTTCAGTTCCTCCTGTATTTGAAGGCACAAAAGCTTAGCGTCACGGGCAGTGGCGAACGAACAAGTAATAAAAGTCAGTGAACATTTTTCTTTTTTGCAAGAACGGTCTACCAACAAAGGTTCTCAAATCTCTTCTTACTGAGCTAAAATATTTTTTAATTTTTTAATTTTCATTAAGATCTCTATACTGATTCCTAGAAAAATAAGTTATATATTCATTCAAAAGAAAAGATAATTATAAATATTATTACTAATAATTAATATGCTAATAATATCAATTTGTTATTTAGTGTTAATATATGAAATCAAAAGGTAATTCTATAATATATTTACTATATTTTAATGTTTTTAAAGCGGCTTGCATGCTTTAACAAATTTTGCAAGTGTTAAGTTTTTTAATTTAATGTATTCACGCTCAAACCAAAAGGAACAAATTATTTTTCACCAAATTAAGGGGATTCATTAGGGTTCTCCAAAAATTAGACTTTCGTTTTTTGGTGATTGATCCCGACCTATTTCTTCGTTCTCTGGGATAAGGAATTCTTCATTTTTTGAATCGGCCAACATTAACATTATTTGTAGCAAATAACAACTTTCTACAATTAACAGAGAAAAATTGTTTAAAAAAATATTTTTTCACCTAATTTTAAACATCCTCACAATACATATTTATATTTATTAGGTTGAAAAACAAATACTTCTCTTGGCTTTCATCAACTTTTCATTTATCGACTATTACAAGAAGTTAATAACAAGCAATTTTTCCCCTATTTTTTCGAAAACTGAGCTTTTCCTATTTGAAACATTACTTTGTCTGGGACACGCACAAATTGGAAGGGAACTAAATTTATGAGTAGACGGACAGTGATCTATATAATTGTACAAATTAGGCGCCACGCCCCGATAAAAAGGGTTTCGAAAACCTATAATGACGTTAATTAAGTCCTTTAAGCCTCGCCCTTTCATACTTTCCCCGTAATCCCTTTGCGATCCGCTACTTCCTTTCTCCACTCCTACTTCCCCACCTCTTACTTAAACCTTCACTTTTCCTGCCTTCCCAAAAATGTCCCTTCTCTACTTTCGCCTATCCACACTTTCTCAGCTAAGGTTTCGTTTTCTCTACTTCCCTTCTCTAGCCCTCATTTCCGCTCCCATACACACTACTGCTTCCCCCACTTTCACCCTCCTCATTCCCTCTCACTTCTCCTGTTTCCCGTAGACTCATTTCCCTTTACTTCAAAGCCCAATTTTACCTCATTTCCCTTTCCCACCTTTCCCTCACTGTCCCCTCATTTCTCCACTTGGGAAAACAGCAACAAAAGGACGAACGTTTTATTAACTTCAGAATTAAAGAACAGCTATTATAAGTTTTAAAAAAATTAAAGATTGGCTCCCTTATAGCATTTTTTGTTATTTCTATTTATTTGTTTTTATCAGGTCTAAAAAATGCTAGAGAAAAATTTGGATACACTACCGTCGGAAATTATGAGATCGATTGACGCCAAGTACTATTAAAATTCACTGGTGGCTTTAAACCACAACAACTCAGCGAAAAAAAAATGATAGGGCATTTTTAAAGAAAAACATTTAAAAAGCCTATAAAATTCCACGTTTAGTAATGTCAAGCAGATTTTTTTTGATCTAATGAAGAGAATATAGCACGTTTCAGACGACGATCACGGTTCGCGGCCGGTCTGCTGCTCGCCTCCTTCGCTGAGGCTGGACCGAACAGGCCACGCACAAAGGTTGTGCTTGATTGTGGATCTCTTATACTTTTGATTCTGCTCATCAGCAATTTTTATTTCAAATTATTGTAAATTTTTTAAATTATTCATTGCTTTTTAAAATTACTTACAATTATTTCAATCCGGAATTATCCCCATATTAAAAAATTAAAAAATAATAATAAATTTTTTTTTCTTAAAATTTTTATCAACTACAATATTAAAAAATGTAGACATTGTTACAAAAATAAACTATTTTTCAAACAAATTAGGCAGCTAAATTCTAAATAAATAATTTATATGAAAAACATTCAAAAATATTAAAAGTGAACAATAATGGAATTTCAAACATAAATTTAATATAAAACAGTGCGTAGGTGTAATGAAAATTATATTGCCGAATAAGTTGGAGCATCAAATAATCGTGAAAAGTTACGATGGATAGGTGCAAGAAAACGAATTTATATACCATATAGTAAACCATAAAGGAAAATTATAAACCATTCAATAGAAATTAAAGTTATAATAATATATAATAATAATTCCATTATTATTTACTTTTATTATTTTTGAGTGTTTTTAATATAAATAAATTATTTAGAATTTAGCTGCTTAATTCGTTTGAAAAATAGTTTACTCTAGTAACAATATATCTACATTTTAAATATTCTAGTTGATAAAAATTTTAAGAAAAAAAAACTTATCATCATTTTCTTATTTTTTAATATAGGGATAATTCTGGATTAAAATAATTGTAAACAATTTTAAAAAACAATAAATAATTTAGAAAATTTACAATAATTTGAAATAAAAATTACTGATGAGCAGAATCAAAAGTATAAGAGAGCCCCAATCAAGTACCACCTCTGTGCGTGGCCTATTCTGTCCTGCCTCAACGAAGGAGGCGAGCAGCAGACCGGCCGAGAAACGTGATCGTCGGCTAAAACTCAAGTCAGATATTATTGAACATTTTTAATCGTATCTCGGGAACCGATGAAGATTTTTGAATTTTCTTTGACTTAAATTAGAGATAAAATTGCATGCTCCATATTGGATAATTTTTAGATATTTGCAACAATTTTCCTAGGTCATCCTAAAAGTTGAAGTCGAGGTACAATATTTTAGAAAATCTAGAATTTTTTTTAAAAACTTATCTCGTGCTGTATTCTCTTTAGCAGATCAAAAAAATCGGTTTGATAATACTAGACGTGGAATTTTATAGGCTTTCTAACTGTTTTTTTTAAATGCCCTATCATTTTGTTTCGCTGAGTTACCGTGGTTCAAAGCCAGCAGTGATTTTTAATAGTACTTGGCGTCAATCGATCTCAGAATTTCCGACAATAGTGTACGTCTTCAAGTACATAAATACAGCCATCGCTCTAACTAAGCTCCGCTCAAAAAAAAAACCTAAAATTGTAAAAATAGCCCGCATTTTATTTGGGCAATCTGACAAGTGATTAAAAAATTGTTGCACTTCAGGATTTCATAGTCTCGGGCAGAAGCCTTGATAGTCTCGGTCAAGTATACGTCCAACCGCCGTACTTCTTTTCGTGACGGGAAATGGAGGGAGAGGAAGTAGGTGACATTTTTGGCGGGGAATTGGTAACGGTTACAAGAAATTAGGGGGTGTTAAAGTAGAAAAAGTAGTGAGAAATGAAGGGAGGGAACTAGGGGAAGTGTAATGAAATGCGGGAGGAAGTAACGAAAGTGAGAAGACGGGGAAAAAGTTGGGAACTTAGGGGAAGTAGGGGAGTATGGACGGAGAATGGGAGGGGAGCGTTTGTAATAAATTAATCATCGTCTGAATAGGGTACAAAACCCTTATTTGTAGGCGCACGGCACCTACTTTGATTTATGTTTTGTTTATAAAAACGAATTTTTTTCAATCTAGTCGCGTGTTAGTGCGGAAGAAACACAGTTGTACCTAATACCTGTGCATTTAAAGCAATTTAAAGCATCCGTTCGTTAGTTATCGAGGCTAGCAAAAAAACAAAAAGAAATAAGAGAAGAAGCCGTTTAGCTATTCGGAAACTTGCAAGTGTCGTCACTTGATGAAATTTAAATTCATCTCTACATTCCATAATTCAAAAAAAATTTAAATAGATAAATAATCATCTCGAATTTAAACAAAAATGGATTTATCAGTTTTTGTATGCTTACCCCTCATTCACTATTTTTGAAAGCTTGAACAGTGAAGGGAATTGAAAACCACTGATTCTTGGCGGTACCTTTTGTTAGATTCTTTTATTCTCAGCCGAGAAGTTCGTATTATACTTATTTGCAAACTAGAAGAATGAAAAAAACTAGCGAGATGAAAGATGAAAGGTTCCTTGACAGATATATGTTGTCACGCTTCCAACTTTAGGTATGTGTTGTAGAATGAGAATAGCTTTTTACTTTGCGGATGGACAAAACTTGAGATGCTTTTGGACCTTATTCGAAAAGTTTTGATGATACAAATAAGAGGAATAATTCTATACGACCAAGAAAATTTCTGTTTGAGCTCTAGTGTTTGAAGTCCTGTGAGTAGGAATACAAGGTATAAAAGTATTGCTGCTAATTAACCTAATTTTCTCATAAGAAGAAATGGATAATAAACGTACATAATCCTAGAATGTGAAAGAGCATTATGAAGTAGCTTATGTATATTTCTCAAATATGTTTATTCAGGTGCCTCGTGAAATCCTTTTGATTAGATTTTCTGAATACATGAATCGAAAATTTCTTTATGGAGAGGAATTGATGCCTATTATATCAGGTTAAAAAATTATATTTGAGTTTTTAATAGAGGGTTTTATACCAAAAATTTCATTTTTTAAAGCTTGTGAATTTTTATTTTGTACAACTTTAACAATCCCAACTAAAATAATGAAGGAAACTCTCTACCAAGGAAATATTGCTTACCTTACTGGCAACAATTTCTACTTTTTGTAAAAAATGTCAGCAATTCTTTTTCTAACATTCAACAAAAATTTTTTCAACAAATAAAAAACTTCTTGTTGAAAGGAAGTTTGCGGTACATTTTTTATATATTTATACTAGCATCATCAATGGCATACTACGCTTGGGTGCAATTTTTAGATTTAAGGGAAATAATAATTGTTAGTACACAATAAAACTATCGAATAATTATTTATTTTTGCCTAATAATGCTTTATAATGCTAATATTTCCGAAAATCTTTTATTTCAGGAACGGTGGTTCAAAATTAATGCAAGAATATAAAAGATTCCTTGATTTGAGGCAAATCTATTGACCTATAATATTGATACATTTTATTGAAGAGTAAGGAAGCTCTGGTAATGCATAGTATTTTAAAACACGGTTTTTGATGAAAAAACTTTTCTCATTAACGTAATTCGAAATTGATGAAAGAACGAAAAAGATTCCTTGGTTCAAGGCAAATCGATTGACCTATAATATTAATACACTTTATTGAAGAATATGGAAGTCATGCTGCTTTATAATATTTAAAACATCGGTTTTAAAGAGTAAAACTTTTTCATCGACATCATTCAAACTTCATGCATGAATAGAAAAATTTTTTTGATCATACATTTTTAACTAAAATAGCCCTGACAATTTTGGTACAAAAAATAATAAAAATGGAAAAGGGATAAGGCGACAGAAGTTTTCACTTCCCTTTTCCAGTTTGTATATTATTTTTAAAAATCACCTCAATGAGGAAGCAAAAAAACATTTTCTATTGGGAAGCAAAGTGCTCATGGAATGAAATAAATACAAAAAAGTCGCAACATTCGGGTTCTAATTCACAGCTAGTTTAAGTTGATTTAAGAACATGTTTTTATGGTTGTAATAGTTTAATTTTCCAAAAGTTTAAGAAATATTTAAAAAAAAGAAATTTTGAATAGTATTTGAAAATATTAGTTATTTTTGTTAAATAGTGGAATTTCTAACCAAAAATTATCAACAAAATTATAATTTAGGGGCATCATAATTTAAATTATTGCTTATGCTAAACCATTCCTTGAATGGTGTTGTAAATATATTTCATGTATGAAATATATTTTTTTCCAAGGAATCTGTATTTTCATCGAAAAATAACAAAATTTCTTAACGTCGTTGCAGACTAGATGGAGCTATAAATGAAAAAATTTGTAATTCATAGCTGCATCTAGTCTGTAAAGACGTTAAGAAATTCTGTTATTCCCTGATGACTGAAAGAAGATCTTTTTAAGGACAAAAATTAATTCAAAAACTATATATTTTTCATTGTATTATTTTTTGTTCGTTAAAGCAACCTTTCCTGCAATGAATCTATAAGAAAAACTAAGAAAATTATTTTAAAAATTGAATATTTTCAAAAGTGAGTGAAAGTTTTAATTTTTCTGACTATTAGATCCGATGAAAAACAAAATTCACAATTTCCAAAGGATACGTTTTGACACGAATGGAAGTTCCTCTTATTTAAAGTTGACAGCATTTTCCATTTGTCACAAAAAGAATCTTTTGACAGAAAATTACGTTTGTAAAAAAGCGATTTTCACGTTGTTAGAATCAAAGAAGGCAAGAGGCCGATACTTTTGTATCAACACAACGTTTTCTCTGAGTAAAAAAAAATCAAATTCCATTTTTTTAATTCTAAGCAGAAAATACTTTTAAAAAAAGTGAGAAAAATTAAAAACATTTTTACATGAAAATACCAATAAGTGTAATGAATGACACTCACAGCTACAGCAAATTTGAGTGTTTTTCTATTACTTATACTAATTTTGTACTTTTTTGTACTTTCGTGATTTCTTGCATATACTTGTATAATATTAAAACTAAAACAAACAAAAAATTATGTGCAAAAATTTACAAAATTTGTTTAGCTTAAAAAAATTGCTGATGATAATATTTCAAATCAAACACATTATTTGCAATGAAAAAAATGTAAACCTTTTGTTAATTGATGACTTATTTTCCGGATAAAATTCACTGCCACTCTACTGTTTCCAATATTAACTATAAGTTTTTATATGGTTAAAATCGGTAAAACAAATTTTGTAAATTGAAATCATTTTTTAAACAAATAAAAGGAATTTAAAAAAAGTAATTTAAAAAAATTCGGATGAAACTAAAAATATATTATACATACTAAAATGAGGGCATATCTCTCAATAATTTTTTTCTGAACAGAAAGGAATTGGTCAAACTGAGCATGTGCCCTTTTGATTGTTTATCCTTTTAATAACTATATTTGAATATTATTTAATTATTCTCATAGTTACAAACAGTATAACTGTCGAAAAAAAAATATTTTCCCTGAGAAAAACAGTAATTTAACTATTATTTTTTTATTTAAAAAAATGTTAACCATAATTTAACCATTTTTTAATAATTACTAAGAATCAATAGTAACTTAAAAGTTAAGTTAAACACTACATACTGTTAAAATTATTATTCTTCGCAAGTTTCGAAATATTATCATTAAAAATAATGTTTCTTCTTTCCCAGTGCATGACCAATAATATGTTACATTTTTTTCCCCCAGAGACTATAGTAAAATGCACACGCAAAATTGAAAATTTTACCCGAGATGTTTCATTTGGAATCTTCACCTTCAAATTTAGAAAAATCATGTAATTTGGTTGACCAGGGAATTAATTATTTAATTCTTCACATCAAATATTTGTAGTATCGATTACTCTTCTGTCATTTGGATCCTTTCGGTTTTCTCCTGTATGAGATTATGACATGTTTAACGCTCCTTTTATAAGATAGTGGATGGAAGCTTTTAATGTGTCCCCTAAGGGTTTACATTTTTCTTGCACCTTCTTCTCTTTCCTTTACACACCTCCTACACACTTTCTTGGTGGTGGGAGGGGGTCCTACAGTTTAAGGTGGGATCCGAACCACCAATAACAACAGCCTTAAGTACTTAGAGAACTTTTTTCTCTAGAGGTACCGGTCCCACGACTTTTCGGAGATGAACAACTCCCTTGCTAGGCTAGTGCATGGGCCACCGAGGCTCTTCCAGAGTGCGAGGCGGGAATCGAACCCGCAAGAAGACAGAGTATGGCCAAAGCCTGCGCTTCAGCCCCCACGACCATCGTCCCACTTTACCTAGTCAAATATAATTTCCGGTTCAAATCCGGAATGAGGCAGATTTTTTCTCGTTTCTTCGAATATTAGAAAAGTTGTCGGCACTACTAACATTTAAAATTAAAATTTAACTTCAGCTTCAAAGTCGCAATCTTTGGATAAAATATGTCGTGACGATTGAAGAAAGGATATCTATTAGGCTTGGAATAAAGATAATTAGAAGTAATTCTGGGTAAAATTAAACTTGAAATAAGATTACTTCCGTTCTGCTCTTTCACCCTTTGTCCAAGGCTTCCTCAAAGTCGCATATGAAACTAATCCTCATTTTCTCAGAAATCTTGGCCCACTTCTTTTCCCTCTCATTTTAGACATTTTGTCGTAAATCTTATTCTACTTTATTCGCCACATCGCAAGGAGATTAATCCCCTGACATAATGACCTTTATCGCTCAAACTGGGAAGTTAACAGTTTCTGTGTGCATCGCAGTAATTTTGCAGCCTCCCTTCTAAATCCTCGCTGTTTCTTTAATCAGAATAATCAAATAAGAGGATCACTAAAAAATCGATGGTTTCTAGGAAGAAAAGTTGTAAGCTTATTAGTGCTTTCACTTGAAAGAGATTTCAGTAAAATAGAAAATCTTCAATATTAATTAGGGATTTAAAAAGTATGAGCTGCGCACTTTCTTATTTTTGATTGACTACCGTAGAGAATTCTTTTCTGCAGAGTATAAGAAATGATAAAGTACCTATGTGAAAAATTAAAGCCAAAAGATGATGCAGAAAAAGTATGGAAGTATCGGAGAAAATTAAAATAAAAAGCTGAAAGAGGTGTTTAAATAAGTCGAACTATCGGGGACAAAACTTATAAAATTCGTCTGTTTCAGAATGATTCCCAGTTATATATAATCATCTTCAAATTCATTCATTCGCTTTGTCCACATTGAAGTTTCTATGTTTCCGCTCACTTGTCACTCTTGATTTTTTTCTGTAACCCTTTTTAAAACTTTAATATTAAAGGTGAGTTTGACACCTTATAAAATTATGTTTCTACTTGAGGTTTTAGTGACTGAATGGAAATTTTGTAGCTTGAATTGGATTTTCACATTATCATAATGTTAAATCAACATAAAAATAATTCTCATCTGAATTAGGATCATTTTAAATTAGATGCAGTATTGGAGAACTTCCATTAAAAATAAACTAATTACAGGTACAGTTCCTTCGATAAAATAGTAACTGTTTACTCCTTCAGTCTCTGATTCAAGTAACTTGAAGTCCCTGCAGAGTTCCTTTTTTTGTTCGAAAAAATATGTTAAATATTTGTCACAAATTATAAATAATTCAAATTATAAATTAATAAATTTAATGAATTTCAATTTCAAATCTTCAACATTGAACTACTTAAAAAAAAGCATTTGAAAATTTATTCATAATTTTCTATTATGCACAATTAAATATTACAGAGACTTTAATTAAAAATATTAAAAATCAATGAAATTTAAATTTCAAATCGTTAAAATTGTAAATCTTCTAAATTGAAATATTTGAAAAAGAAAAGTTACAAAATTACCTGCTTTGAAAATATAAGTTTTGAAAATTTAATAACTTGCAATTCCGTCTTCTCAAAATTCTTTTATGTTTCATCAATTAACAAGAGTTTATGTTGAAAACTCAACTTTTGACCTAAAAAATAATCAAAATCCTCACAATTAAATAATCTTATTTTTACGTATTTAAAATTTAAGAATTTTAAACTGCAAACCTTTTTAAATGAAATAAATGTAACGTCATGTAATCTATAATTTTCAATTAAAAAATTTTTAAACTTTAAAAATTTATTTGAAAAATGATGTAATTTTTAAGTTTTACCATTTGAAACGCTGTACTTTTTATCATTTATATTCGGATTTTTTTCAATTTAAAAGACTTGGAATTGAATAGTTGACTTTTTTGCTGAAAATCATCTAACATTAAGAATTTTTATTTATAAATCTTAAGAATTTAAATTTTTTTAAATTTAAGCTTTAAAATTATAAAATTTGAAATTGTATTGTCATAAAATGAAAGACTTTTTAATTTGGAGAAATTACCATACAAAATTCTGCATACAAACTTAAAATGAACTTTGTAAAATTTTAGAGCATTAAATTATTGAACTTTAAAATTGTAGAAAGTTTAATTTTCACAATTGAACGTTAAAAATTGATGAAGTTTTAAGTTCTACAATTCTAAATTCTGTGATCGTAAATTTTTTTAAATTGACGAGTTTAAATTTTTTAATTATGCTATTAAATTTAAAAGATCAAGAATTAAAAACTTTGCTCATAAGAATTATAGAACTTTAAATTGTAAATAGTCAAAGACTTTTTAATTTCCACATTTTACCATTGCACTTTCGTAATTTTTATGATCTACATTGACTTTTTATTTTTAAAATCATCAGACATACCACTCTTTAAAAACTTTGATTCAAACATATGTAGCATAAATGAATTTTAAACTGCAAATCGTTAAAAATGTAGAATTTTCAATTATAGGTCTTAAAAATTGTAGAATCTTAAATTGTGTATCTTTAAAATTGAGGAGTCTTATTTTTTAAATTTTGAATTGAAAATAAAGTAATTTTGATAATTATCATTCAAAATTTATTCAATTTAAAAAGTTGAGAATTGAAAATTTGATTTCTGATTTCTGATTTCTTAAATCATCTAAATTTAGGAATTTTTATTAAAAATCTCTACAATTCAGGAGATTTCGATTTTGAATCTTTACAATTAATTAATGTAATGTTGATCATTTACATTCAAAATTTCTTATATCTGGAAGTTTCAGATTTAAGCTCCTAAATTTTAATTATCAAAATAATTTTTTAAGAATTTGTATTGAAAATTATAATAATTAAATAATCTTCAATTTTAAAAATTTGTAAATTAATTTCAAAACTACCAAACTACATACTTTTAGATTATAAATTATTATTATTATTACAAATTGATTGAACCTTAATTGAACATGTTTGGGATACACCTATTTCCATAATACCTTCAAATTCTTATGCATTTATTATATAAATATTCAAAATTACACAAGTTGGCAATTTTGAATTGTAACTATGTTTAAAATGGATCAGTGTTGAAAATGAAAGACATCATTAAGGCTTAGAATTCCAGAATGTCTTGTAAGCACATTTCATTACGATGTAAAATCCCACATTAACTTATTAATTTTGTCCTTGGTTCTAATTTCTGCTTGAAAAAAATCTTATATTTAAATAAAATAAATATAATCTGCTTAAAATTTGAATTTAAATTGTATGAAAGCCAAGGTAGGTATTCTAATATTTATTTTAATTCGTAATAATTAATTATATTTATTATAAATTTAAATTAAAACATCTATATTTTAGTTTGATGATTAGCTGATCAAAATAAAAAATGTTTAATAAGCACACATATATAGAATATCAATTTGATAATAATGAATTTAATTTAAATACATATTTAGTACCAAACAGGTATATACTTCCATTCGAAAAATAATTTTTTGTTCCTCTTAGTGGTGGAATAGAAAACAATATATGAGCTTCTCAAACTGACTTGAAGAGCACGTGAACAAGTTGAATCACTTTACAACTTTTACGTACTGTCCAATAGCATTACGTTTTAAAAATAAATTCTAAAACAAATTTTCCAGTTTATATAGTTATTATAAGGTTCATACAGAAAAATGTTGCATCTTTTTTAACACTTAAAAATATTCAATAAATTTTTTCCGATAATAAAAATCGTTTTTAGACTTAAAGTGGCTCTAATATAAATCCATAAAAGCATTTTACTGGTACAAAATACCATAGATTATCACAGCAACGAAAAAGGCGATATCTATAGGATTCAGCAGAACAATTCAACTTTTTCAGATGCGACAGACGAACGAGAATCGTTAAAAAACGAAAGGGAGTAAAATTCCAGAGCAGGATGTGCATTTCCAGAAGTACAAAATAAATCAAAAGTATAAAGTGACTAAATCATCACAATAGGAAATTCTAACGATTTTATCATAAGTAAAAATATGTTTTGATTTCTTTCAATAAAACCAATTGATTTTAATCTTAGGTTTTCTGTATATAATTTCAGCAAAGGTACTACGTGAGAAAATACTCCGTGAAGTATTTGATATGAATTTTCATATTTTAATCATTTATAAGCGAAATAAAGACTCACGAAATAAAAACTTGAAAAAGAAAGCCTATTACGAATAGTACAGAAAATCTAAGAATTAAAGTACTCTACCGTTGGAAATTATGAGATCGATTAACGCAAGCACAATTAAAAATCACTGCTGGCTTTGAACCACGATAACTCAGCAAAAAAAAAGATAAGGCATTTAAAAAAAAAACAGTTGGAAATCTTATGAAATTCCACGTCTAATAATGTCAAACGGATTTTTTTTATTTGCTGAAGAGAATACAGCACGTGATAAGTTTTTTAAAAACATTCTAGATTTTCTGCGATTTTGTACCTCGACTTCACGTTTTAGCATGACCTAGGAAAATTTTTGCAAAAATCTAAAAATTTTACGACATAGAGCCTTAAATTTTATCTCTAATTTAATCCAAAGAAAGTTAACAAATCTTTATCAGTTCCCGAGATACGATTAAAAATGTTCAATCATATCTGAGTTGAGTTTTTGTCGACGATCACGGTTCTCGGTCGGTCTGCTGCTCGCCTCCTTCGTTGGGGCATGACTGAATAGGCTACGCACAGAGGTAGTGCATGATTGGGGCTCTCTTATACTTTTGATTCTGCTTATCAGTAATTTTTATTAAATTGTTGTAAATTTTTGATGATCAGTTTTTTTCATTTCTTAAAATTTTTATCAACTAGAATATTAATAAAAATGCAAATATATTGTTACGAGAGTAAACTATTTTACAAACGAATTAAGCAGCTGAATTCTAAATAAATTATTTATATAGAAAACACTCAAAAATATTAAAAGTGAATAATAATAGAATTTCCAAAATAAATTAAATACAAAACAGTGAGTAGGTGCAATAAAAATTACATTGCATATGAATAATTTATTTAGAATTTAGCTGTTAAATTCATTTGAAAATAGTTTACTCTCGTAAGAATATACCTAAATTTTTATTAATATTCTAGTTGATAACAATTTTTAGAAATAAAAAAAATGTTCATCATTTTTTTATTCTTCAATATGGGGATATTTCTGAATTAAAATAATTGTAAATAAGAAAAAGAAAGAATAATCTAAAAAATTTACAATAATTTGAAATAAAAATTACTGATGAGCAGAATCAAAATTGTAAGAGAGCCCCAATCATGAACCACCTCTGTGCGTGGCCTATTCGGTCCTGCCTCAACGAAGGAGGCGAGCAGCAGACCGGCCAAGAACCGTGATCGTCGACTAAAACTCAACTCATTTATGATTGAACATTTTTACTCGTATCTCGGAAACCGATAAAGATTTTTTAGGTTTCGTTGGCTCAAATTAGAGATAAAATTTCAGGCTCTATGTTGCAAAATTTTCAGATTTTTGCAACACTTTTCCTAGGTTATGCTAAAAGTTGAAGTCGAGGTACAAAATTTTAGAAAATTTAGAATTTTTTTTTAACTTATCACGTGCTGTATTCTCTTTAGCAGATAAAAAAAATCTGTTTGACATTAATAGACGTGAAAAAAAATGTTTATTAATTTCAATTAGTGACTTATTACTAGCTATGAATCAATAGTTTTGCCCGATAATTTAGTATTTGTGACTGATACATTGGTAAAAAATAACTATTTTACAGCTAGAATTGAGCCCTGAACGAACTGGAAAAGGGGTTAAAGTTACGGAAAATTCCATAAACATAGACAATGCGTATATATTAATAAAAGAATTGTTATTTAAAGCAGCAAACTAATAATTGAAATAATCAATTTAATAAGAAATATTTTTTATTTCATACAAAAATGAAATTGATACGGAAATTCTAATAAATTTATTTTATCCATTAAATAGAGTGATAGGTCCACTAAATAATGTCCTCTTCTTTTATTTTCATAAAACTTTAATTTATTCTCTTTTATTAAATAAAAACGTTTCTTATATATTAATATGATTGAAAAATTATTTCAATAATTAATTCACTGATTTTATTAAAATTCCTTTTATTCAGGGGTAACACTACTCAAGCGGCAGGAAAAAAGCCTAAATTTAACTATTTATTTTGGGAGTATGAAAAAATTAATACGAATTCTTTTTGTAGGTTTTATTTAATGCATATTGAAGCATGACAAAAATTTCAAATCGATCCATGCAACGGCGTTCAACTAATACGTCCTGCCAGTTAAAAAAAGTTTGGAGAAAAATGCATTTAAAGTTTTACGAGCACTTAAATCCTTGAAATTTTTTGAAATATTTTTTCATGATCCTAAAGTATTATTTAAGCCAAAAAAATTAATTTGTTCAAAGTTCTAGAGTATATTTTGATTGTTATATTTTGTACAATTCTTACTTGGCATTATTTGTAATTTCACAATTTTGGTTACCTTTAACATAAGTAAATAGAATATAAAAAATCATTTTAGTTACAAGGCGAACGTTTTCCATACTTAGTGCATTATTTGGGATTCTATTTATTTTTTATTAATTTTTAAAATATTTAAAATAGGGGCCAGTTGAGGGAGCGTCTGCATTAAAAAATACCATTACGTATTTAATGAAAGCTCGGTTATCAAAGTTTTATAATCATCGAACTAAAATTAAAGCCTGCAGACCACGTTTTGTTAGGCGTTTTAATTTGTATTACTTAATTATACCGCATTTCTTGAATTTTTTATTAATATCTTTCAAAATTACTTAATCTTTTAGTCTAATTTTGATTATAATGAGTTTTATCTTGATTATACTTATTTGAGACATTAAATAAAGACTGGGCAAGCATAAACATTTTAACTGGCAGGACGTAGTTGTAAAATTTCGGTGCAATTTCCTGGTTCGTGCGGCCGGAAACGTTGCTGCGCTCGATGATCGGTAACGGAAAATGTAAGCTGGAGTCTACGTGCCATTGTCTGTTGCCTCCGGTTCGTTAGAGATAATTTTTCCTGTAGCGTTTCATTTTTATTCTTTTTAGAGAGCGTCCATTAATTCCGCAAGGATTTTTTTGTAGGGTGTCTTAAGAACCCTTACTAAGGGAGTGGGGGGGGGGGGGGGGTAAAATCGTTTCTTACGTAAGCTTCTTCTTTCTTATTATTTTTTAAAATGTTGTTATTTGAAACCTAGAAAGATTTAAAATCCTTTAAAATCTCGTGAAATATTTTTAAGATGTTGACAATCTTCCCTTAAAATTTGTTAAATTATATAGTAATTCTTTCAAATACGTGGGAATCCCCTAACATCTTTAAAAATTGGTTCAAACCCTCGTAATATATTTTAAAATTCATATTTCTCAAAATTCCTAAAAATCCTTGATAACATTTAAAAATGAACTAAAATTCCAATCAATCTTTCGAAATCTCACGAAATTTCTTACAATTTTGTGGACAATCTTTGGAACCTTTTCACTTATCTTAAAACCCTTTGAAATCTCCTAAAGTTTTTAAAAACCCTTTAAGTCGATTAAAGTACGTTTAAATATCTTTAAATACATTAAAATCTTTGCAAATCTCTTGAAAACCCAAAAAATACCAAATTTCTCGAAATTCTTTAAAACCCTCTGAAATCGAGTGTCTCATTTTGCAATATTTCAAAATTTTCTGCGATCGCTTCACATGTCTTAAATGCCTCCAAAAGACTTTATAAAATTCTAATTATTCCATAGAAAACCGCGTTTAAAAAACTGAGATCTCTCTGAAACTGTACCAGAAAATCGTTTAAAATAGCATGAAAATTTTTTAATTCAATAAAATCTTTTGATTTCTCTCTGAAACTGTAGCAGGTAATTTCTTTAAAATCTCCTAAAACTTTAAAATCGTTTAAAATACCATGGAAATTTTGTAATTCATTAAAATCTTTTCAAATCCCTAAAAAGCTTCATAATCTCCTTGAAGTAAAAAAAATTCTTTATGTAAAAAGTGTAACGTGTTACAATAGAGTTACTACTTTTTATATAATTTGTAATACATCATTATAAATTTGAGAAAGCTTTGGATAGTTTTTATTTTAATTGAAAATTTTCTGAAGCTCAAAAATTATATAAAAGTTTACGTAATTCCATTTAAAATTTTACATTCATAATTTGTATTTTTTTAACGAAATTTTGGAACGTATAATAAATGTTACATATATTTTCGCTTTAAGAAAACAAAATTTCATAAAATAAGAGATATTTAAATCTTGACATTCATTTTTTTTAAAGTCATAACTTTTTTCTATGGGCTTATATATTTTTTACTTATCTCGGATATTCAAATTTCTTTTACAGATTATGTTTTCAAATCTTCAGCTTATGGAAAGCTTCTTATCAGCTTTATGCATTCTAAACCACTTTTTATTCCAGGAAAATTTTTTTCAAAAAATATAGTTTTCTTATTTTCTCGTAAACGTTGTAAGATATCACTAAAGAGCAAGATAGATTTTTTGTACAACTTGTATAGATATCTTTGTTATGGAAGACCAAATTGGCAAACAAAATTTAAAAAAATATAAGTGATGCTTTTTTGTGAAAATGGACATTTTATTTTTAAACAAATCGTCCCTTTTCTAATTCAAAATCTTTTTAATTTTTCTACAGATTGCGAAACGGGACGGTAAAACACAAGAGAATTGCAAAATAAAATGTAAATAATTAAGTAAGGTCAAAAACTACAGAATTTTAAAGACAAATTATCATTTTTTGTCTTAATTCCTCTGAAAAAATAACATATTACGTCACCGAGAGATTCTGCGAAAAGTTTAGATCCTTCCTAATTTAAAATGTATTTGACCTATGTACAAAAAGCAATATAGAAAAAAAATGGTAAGAGGGACGAAATTGTAGAGAACTTTTTGAGCGCTTTTTCTTACTGTGAATTAAAAGAAATAATGCCATTTCTTAGTTAAATTATGATTTTCAGAATAAAACTAAGAACAACTACTGGTTTAAATTTACGTATTTTTCTGTTTATTTAAGAAATTGTATTCTTTGTACTCTTACTTCCTAAATTTTTAAATTAAGTAATTAAATAGGTTGAATAGGTAATTTATTTTATCATTTTCTTGATTTCGCCATTTTTGAAATTGTAGGTACTATATATATAAGCTTCATCTACATACTTCTGTGATTTTAAATAGACAAGGGAAAATTAATTAATTTTAGATATATTTAAAAAAAATACATTTTTTTATCACAAATAATCCTTTTCAATTTCTGAATGTAAAAAATATCTATTCTAATGGAAAGCAGAAGATATTATCTAGTTTTTAAATATTTCAAGTTATAGTTTCTATTTAACGTTTCCAGACTATCATAGAATTTTTTAGTAAAAGATTTGTTTTTTCTTTCCTCAGCGCGAATTTTCATGTTGAACGCAGCAACGGAGCCTTTCGTGCAACCACAGAGTAATTCTTACACTTTGGGAGAAATTAGGGAACCTCACTTCATTAAAGTGCAAGATTTACTCTTTAAAATTGTAAATCCGTATCAAAATCCAATGAGGATTGATAATTTAACAATGTCCTTCTGGGAGCCAAAATGATCGTTTCATATTACAAATCTCTCGCATCAACAAGCAAAAGTCACAGTTTTGCCCTGCGACACATATACCTTGAGCCAGTTACATGACAAAGTTCACACAATTAACACACGAAAAACGTATTCTTCACTTATCTAAAGCAAACAAACTTAAATCTATAACCTAACTTAACACTACTAAATATAAAGCAATTCCCTAACACATAATATCGCACGCTGGGTATATCAGTTGAAATGGTCCTTATATACTATCCAGCAGAATTCTCACCGCTTGTGAGAAACGACCAGTGCCGGGCTAAAAAATTGGCGGTGCCTCAAGTTGTATTTAATTTTCTTACTTCAACGTCGAATTTTGTTGGACATGATTCATTTAAATGTTAAATTTAATTAACCAGCTTTGAATTCATTACTTTATATTTGCGTCCCAAATTCAGTACACATTTACTTTTTGTGAGATTTTAAGCTCTCCAAGATTTACAATATTAGTAAGATCTAAAGTTTAAAAGTTAAAAAGTGAAATATTTTATGAAATATTAAACTATTTGGGAGACAAAAACCTTTCTCGTTAAAAAATAATATTTTTGAGTTTAAAACTCCACATTTTTTTTTTAAATTCATATTTTTGGTTAAAAAATAACTTCTTTTGTTGAAAAATCATATATTTGGGTTAGAAATTTAACCGTTCTGTTAAAGATTAATTTTATTTTCTTCCAAATTCAATGATTTTGTTGAAAATTTAAGTATTTTCTTGAAAATTCGTGTTCTTTGGCAGAACATTAATTTTTTTCGTAGAAAATTTATTTTTTTCGTTGAATGTTTAACCATTTGGTTATAAGCTGAACTAATTTGTTAAAATTTTTTTTTTTAATTTAACCTCTTTGTTTGAAAATGTAACTATTTTGTTGGAAGGTCGCTTTTATTTCCTTAAATTGGAGCCTAAAAAATCAATTTTGTTAGTTACAAAAGAAGATATTACATTTATTTTTCTCTTGTTTTTACACTTGAAAATTTACGAAATGATAATCGTTTTAGGACTTTAATGGGATTGTATTGTAAGTAATTTTTTAAAGGATTTGCCGATGTATATTGTTCTTTAATTAAAAGAAAGTTTTTTTTTTAATCAAAGAATCTTTTTTTCAAAGTGTATTTAAATTATTACCCTAAGAATAAAAAACTGGAATCACACAACTTTTGTAATATTGCTTTAAGATGAGGCTATACAACGCTTGTGGTTTTACTTTAAATGGTTTATCCCAAAAATGATCCATTTTTCTCCATTCATGATATTCTTAATTTTAAATTTTTCTAAAATTTATAAAAATAGAACAAAGAAATTTTTATTTTAAACTTTATGAAATTGTAATTTACAGTTGAATGCCAAAAAAGTTTGTTAAGAAATGATCTAATTTCGATAAGTTTTGTAAGTTATTGCAAAGTTAAAAAATTTATTATTTTTTATTATCTATATCTGTTAAAAAATAACATATTTTCAAATTAGATTCAAGGAATATTTCTTTTTGTTCGAAAATATTGTCGTATGTAAGTGATTTAAAAAATCCATAAAATTTTGTTCTGTAAACTTACTTCTTTTTTAATTTCTCAAAAATAAATTTATAAAAATTCCTTTCCGCTTCTTATTTATTCTAAAAATTTTTTCATATGATTAAAAAAAATCAATTAGAATTAAAGAAAAATTAGACAAAGTAATGTACATATTTTATTTTTAGTTTAATGATATAACCTAAAACGGAAATTGATATAAAGTTTGACTAATAGTTACTCACTGGTAACTAGTTAGTTATAGTGGCTGACTAATTTGCCTTTCAATCAGTTTTTTAAAAACTGATTTAAATTGATTTTGAAATTATATAATATTATTGGATTTTTTAAACTAGTATTATTTTGGGAGTATTAATCTGCTGTAGATTTTATGCCTAAAGAAAAATAATTGGGACCCTTGTATATTACCTTATTAGCACTTGAAGTGTATTTATTATTCTCTGCCGTAAAAATTAAAATCTCCCGTACTATGGAAAAACTTACGTACCTGACTTCGTGATACGGTCTATTTTCTCATAACTGAAAATGTTAAATTCGACCTAAACGACACTGACACTTACATAAGATTTTCCTTAGTACCGCAGATATGAAGTTATTTATAATCTAAATACATCTTTTAGCTTCAATTAGAAAAATAATAAGTATTTAATAAGTAATTATAAAAATAAACCTAAAGTGGCAAAAAACAAAAGAATTTTTGCTCAGCGTATAAGACTGTTTGAAATTGGAGATATTATAATCTCGCCCAGGAAAATTTATTTCATCGGTTCACACTGTACCTTCAACACTCAGCACTTGACACAGTAGAGTCAGGCAATGTCAACTGTGCCCATGAAATTTTAGCGATTTTTTGAAAAGTGACAACAGTTGGAAAAATATGTAGATAATAGCATTACAAAAAAAGCACTTTAAACCGTTTTTTGAAAAAACGTACCGTTTTCATTATTTTTAATAATAATGATTTTTGAGACTTTTAATTGAAATATTAATAACTTACGACTCGTTTGCAATAATAAAATGAAATTTTTTTTGACAGTTGTAAAACGTTTTCTCTTTCGAATAAGAATTTTTGTACAATAATATTTTCTAATTATTTTTTTATTAACAAGTATTTATACAAATTCGATTATTTATAAGTTCTAGGCCTAAGATCGCAGTGAAACTTTAACATAATTTAGTTGGCACACTGCTTTCTGTTCTCCAAAAAAAATTGGTAATACTCACTCTGACCGTCTTAAAAAAAAGTTTTTGTCGCTAGCGCCACGTAATAATTGTCGCCTTGACTGGCGCGCTCGGCACATGCGGCTCACGCTGCGAACGAGGTTCATTTGCTTGTATTCATATTCTTCTAAGTTCTGTATAAATCGGTTTTTTCGGTAAAAAAAATGCGTCTGGGATATAATTTTACAAGGATATGGTAAAAAACTATTATTTTAGACATAACTACCTTTCTTAATGAAAAATTTAATAGAAGTGTCAATATTCATATTTTTTAAAAATTTTACAAAAACAGTAATAATACTTCCAATATTAATTAACAAAGCAATTGTTAGTGAAAAATTTTGTTAGAAACAAGCTGTGCACAAACTCAAGACTTTATGCAATAACATGTGTGACCGTAGAAGTATCGCTAAAAAAAACCTTGCAACGAACAGTTGTTGCAATTCCAACTTAAAGTTGATGATACTGGCGAGCATTCTTAATTATTGGAACTTTATCAAAATGAATTATAAATTTTGGTCGTCGAAATCATGTTTTGCTTGAGAGAGTTCTGCTGGAGAGTTCGTTATCAGTTTGGATTTTGCTGAGAACTATACGTTTCAAATTCAAAACGCAATCCAATCGCATCATTGGACAAATAGCCAGGCCACAGTTCATCCGTATGTGATTTATTACCGTCAAGGATACGAAAATTTGCATCTCAATTTTGGGCATTATATCAGAAAACGTAACTAATGACACAAAATCTGTACATTTATTTAATGGAAAATTAGCAACTTATTTGAAACGAAAGTTTGGAACAAGATGTGTTAAAAATTTTGTATATTTTTCGGATGGCGCGGCTTCTCAATATAAAAACAGATTTAACTTTCGAAATTTAGCTTATCATGAAAAAGATTTCAAAATTAAAGCAGAAAGGATTTTTTTGCCACTTCGCATGAGAAGAGGGCGTGTGAAGCTGTCGGTGGTACTGTAAAAAGACATGCTTATCGCGCAAGTTTGCAGCGTATCGAGGGAGATCCCATCAATACCCCCCAAAACTCTTCGAATGGGCAGAAGATTTCTTCAATAACATAGATTTTGATTTTTGTTCTCAAGCAGGATATGATTTGCACGACCAAAAATTTGAAACTCCTTTTGCTAGAGTTCCACTAATTAAGAATACTCGCCAGTATCATCAACTGCAAGTTGTAAATGCAACAACTGTTCGTTGCAAGGTTTTATAGCGATTCTTCTTCGGTCACACATGTTATTGTAAAATTTTAAATAAATAATGAATGTTGACTTTTGTATTTGATTTTTCATCAAGAAAGGTAATAATGTCTAAAATAATAATTCTTTGCCATATATTTGTAAAATTATATCGCAGACACATTCGTAGCCACACGTGCCGAGCGCGTCGGTCAACGCGACAATAATTTCGCGGCGCTAGCGACAAAAACTTTTTTTTTAAGATGATCAGCGTGAGAATTACCAATTTTTTTTGGAGAACAGAAAGAATCTTAGGTCAGGAACTTATAAATAATCGCATTTGTTTAAATAATTGTTGATAAAAAATAATAAGTTGGAAATATTATTGTAAAAAAAATTTTATTCGAAAGAGAAAACGCTTTACAAGTGCAAAAAAAATTTCATTCAATTATTGCAAGCGAGTCGCAATTTATTAATTTTTCAATTAAAAGTCGCAAAAATCATTATTATTCAAAATAATGAAAACGGTGCGGTTTTTCAAAAAAGAGTTCAAAGTGTTTTTTTGTAATGCTATTACCTACAGCTTTTTCCAATTGTTTTCACTTTTTAAAAAATCGCTAGAATTTCATGGGCAGAGTTGACATGGCCTGTTAATATAAAAAACTGAAGAGGATATGAAGGGCTTTCAAAACTCTTATTGAACCTTAAAATTGGAAAGAGAGGATCTACAATTTTTTAAATCGTCGTTACGTGATTAATGGATTTTTCCATAACGAATTCCGCACTTTATCAGACATTTTTTGCCCTAGAAATCACACCTAAAATTGGTTTAAGACACAGTGACTCATTCACTTGTTAGTGAGTTTTAAACACGCAATTCTGCACAATGACATTTTGGCCGGGACGAACTTCATTTAATCTTGTTTTGTGAACTTCGTCGAGGAGAGGGTAGTTTCGGCGGGTTTCGTCGTCACGACCGCAGGCAGATTAGATTCTGCAAAGTCCTGTCATGAAAGCCGGAAACCAGGAGCTTGTTTGTTTTATTCGCCAGGGAGCGTGCCTAGAATTTGTACATCAAATTATAACAGTTAATAAAATAAAAGACGTGAAAATCATATAGCAGACACAGAGGGTACCTTAAGATTAAATAGTAAAACAGCTGAGAACGAGAGAGAATATTTTTCGTTCCTATTCAGCAAATTAGGAAACTTTCGACTAAAATATCTTCCTTTCAGGTATTCAACTCAATGGAACTTTTCAAATTTTAAACTATCTGATATTCGCCTACAAAAAGTAAAGTTCTGTACGTTTTCCTATAAAAGTTCCCTTAGAACTTTTGTGGCACATACCTATCTGACTCTTATGTACATTCGAATACATTTTCGCAGTAGGAAGACAATTTTTTAACCAATATCTAAAACTTTGAATAAACCAGTTTACACATTTATTTCAGGAATTTTTTTCAGAATAATGAATCTGACCAAAAACATCTACAATGCAACAAATTCCTTCAAGTAAAAGTTGATCAGCACAGTCAATTAATTTTTGCGAAATATAAAAGTTTGCAAATAATTCTAAAAGATATCTCGACTTAAAAATGTATTATATTGAAAAAATCATAGCTAAGTTCATCATACCATCCTATAAGATATATGTAAAAAGGAACCGATGATAACCTGCCCCCCCTCCCCAATGATGTTCAAATGGCGAAGTTCGTTCACAAAAATTTATTGATTATTAAGTAAGATTCTCCCTAAAAATTTTGTTAATTAATTGAACGGCGAGAAATAATTTTTTTGGAATTTAAATACCCGATAATGACACTTTCCTTATCAAGCAATGTTCATTAATTTTTTTATTCAATTTGATATTGTTGTTTCTTAATTATTACATTGTTAATTAAAAAAAGTCCCTTTTTTGTTATTGCTCCGAGCGTCAATCCAGCAATCTCACATCGGGTTTCGCCATTCGAGTCGATACTCGAGCGTTTATATTTGGTGAAACAACAACAAAATTTGTTCATCAAATTGCAAATATTTTTCATTTTGCAACTAAGGGCAACTTTTCAAATGACCGTATTTCCGTGAAAAAAGTATGCAGCTTATTGCAATTTCTTATATAGAGTGCATGTATTTTGAAAGAAATTTTGACGGCGAGTTCAATTGTTTATAACAATGAGGAGCGGAGAATTCAATTTTTTAAAACAATGTATGTCTCCGCTTCTAATTAAAATTAAGAGTTCAAATTTGCGGAGGTGTTAAAACAACCTTCAGCCTTTCCACGTATCCTGGAGACATTCGATTTGAACTCGTATCACGGGGGATAAGGTCAATGCCGCGCGTGCGAGGGCGCTGAGGAGGGGATAGCGAATTCTCGCTATGCGTCGCTCGCACGAAAACTCTGTGGCGACTTCAAACTCTCTCGACTAGTCATATCTACGAAACTAATCGATGGAAATTGATGATTCTTTTTTTAATTTAATAGAGCGCATCAAGAGAAAAAATAATCTTTGCTCGAATATGCGCTAATGATAGATATTATTTGCAAGTGAAAATTGCAACTACATTATTTTTTAGTGAATGTTCATTAAAAATGTTGCAACAACGTTTGCGAATCATCCCAAATGCGCGTTGCAAATTGTTAGCTCGTTTCATCACCCCGCCGTAACGTTTTTTATGACAATTTCTCATTTTAGAGATATCTCGCTTAGACAAATGTTTGATAGCATTACACATTTCATACAATCTATTACTGTTCTGTACCACAAATATAAATAAGTTGTATTTACAATATTTCATTAAATGTATCTCGCACTCTTTATGATTAAAGTATACGTTTTATATTATGGATTTACTCATAAGTTTCGAATCTATGATCGTATGGGTAAATTAATGATACTTTTTCTATCAATGTAATGTCACGATGCAAAGTAGTTTTTTGTCGAGAGTGTATATTTTCGTCTACCAGCAATTTTTGAGCTACCCGGGTTCTGAGAATCGTGCTCTTTTTGAGTCTTTTTGAAGAGGTCTCTTTCATTTGCCTTCTATTCTGTGATAAGGGTTCAAATAGACTGTCTCGGGGATAGATGGAAAGTCTGAAGGCAGTTTTATCACCTTCCCAAATTTAAACTCTAAATGTTAAATAAAAGCGGAGATATAAATTGTTTTAAAAAATTGCATTCTTCGTTCCTAATTCTTATAAACAATTGAAATCGGTGTCAAAATTTCTTAAAAAATACATGCACTCGATATACGAAATAACAATGAGCTGCGTACTTTTTTCACGGAAATGTGGTCATTTGAAAAGTTGCCCTTAGTTACAAACTGAAAAATATTTTCAACTTGATGAAAAAGTTTTTTGTTTTGTTTGAGCAAATATAAACGCTCGAGTATTGACTACAGTGGCGAAATCCAATGTGAGATTGCTGGATTGACGCTCGCAGCAATAACAAAAAAGGGAATTCTCTTGATTAACAATTAGTGAAAATTGTTTAATAATGAAGGTATCATTATCGGGTATTCACATTCCAAAAAATTTATTTCTTGCAGTTAAATTAATTATTGAATTCCTAAGGAGAATCTCACTTATTAATCAAATTGCAAGTAAAGTAATGAAGTTTTTTTTTGAAATGCCTAATAATATAGAGAATTTCATGCTCTACAACATTAATCCACAATTTTTGGTTGTGCGATTCGTTCTTTTTGTGCAAACCGTGATTAAATAAAACTTGATTTTTTCATTCATTCAATTTTAGAATTTCAATAACTTTTAGAATTACTTGGCAAGCTTTGATATTTCACAAGCTATGTTGATTGTACCGATAACATTTCACTAGGTAAAATTTTTGCATCGGATTTTTTACGTGATATTTCACTTTTTTTAAAATAAAAATGTTTAAGTAATAAAAGACGTGTTTTAAAGGAATACAAATATTTAACCGGAATCCGCCCACAGTACCATATATGGTACGCTTCACACGTAAAACGAAAATAGCGTTTGCTGCCGCTCTTTGAGCATAAAACCCACGTACCCTGGTACGCCCTTTATCTCGGAAAGTAAAAGCCGCACTACACCCGGAATTTTTTTAAAGATAGTTTAGAAGTCAGATAACAACCCTGAAACGTTTGACAACGAAATCTAAGAAAAAAACTGGGCGTATTCGGATTAATAGTCAACACAATACAATGAGCATAATTTTTGTTCATATTGATATTTTAAGTAAAAATAGAACCATAAACCGTTACTCAAAAATAACATTTTTTTAGTTTAGTGTGCTATGTATAAAGAAATAGTGATTAATTCAAAATTTGGCAAGACACCACGCTATATATTTATTAAAGAGTTATGTTAAAGTTTTGTACAAATTTATTTAATAGGGCAATCTCTAAGTCGACTAACTTATCACAATATTCAATCTTGTAAATAAAAAGTGGAAAATCTTAAAACATAATTAACGCATCAACATTTTGCGTGATAAAGTTCAGATATTCATATAAAAAAGTTATATTGCAAATGTTATACAATGCCTTTCAATGTATAAGATGTAGGTCGACTGAATTTCTGAAAATATTAGATTTTTTAAGTTTTCTGAATCTGTCAAAATCACTTAATAAAATATGGATAGTATTTATAATTTTTTTCTGATTGTTTATGGATTACGAAAAGTTTAATGCAAATCGGTTATATTGGTAAAACAATTAAACAAAATCTATCCATTGTACGGGCACATTCTCATGGCGCCATGCTTGCGAGGCTCGCAAGTTTGAGGGCGCACGACTCTTGTTTCTCGTGCTTCCCACTCGATAATGCATTCACCTCGCGCTATGCGCTTGGACTTTCTATTTACCCTACATTTGTTCGCAATTATTTTAAAATTAAAGGTCCAAGCATCGACAACTGTCATTCGGTGATTGTGAATTCTCTTTAGTTAAAGCACCTTGGGCTTTAACGCACACATTAGCATCACGTATCTTGTGCTTCGCACTTGATTTCGTCGAAAATGCGAACTTTTCTACATTATTTTAAACTCTATTATATCAAATCTATATTATATTTATTTCTGTACGTCGGTCTGGGTCTGTTTATTCAGATATTGAAAAATATACTACAAATTTTGTTATTAATATTTACTTTAATATTTGTTTCTTATTTTGCATTTAATTTTATTCTTGACCACTCTGAACAATGTATATCATTTCAATAAATTTATATTATCACCATTCATAATGTGCATTAGTATTGGGAAAAAAGTATTTTCATTCTCTTATTTTTATCATTAAAAAATGCGCATCCTGATAAAATAAAAATTATTCTCAAACAATTTATTAAAAATTGTGTCGTTTTCCCAAAAATTTTATTTTTGTATTTTTAATATATTTTTATAACCATAGTTCATAACAAACTTGTAAATATTTTTACATTAAGCAACTTTTGTTTCTTAATTTTTTCCGTTTCTTGTGTCGTTTTTCAACAAATTTAATTTCTTTATTTTAAATGTTATTTTTTACGATAAAAAAACGACGTGCCCTATCAAAAATTATTCATGGCAAATTTGAATGAGTTTTCGCTTTTTTTGGAGATTAACTTTTGTCTATTTATTTTTTTCATAGCTTGTGTCCTTCATCTAAAAATTTAATTTTTGAAATGTTAATGTTGTTTTTTACGAATAAAAAATTTCTATTTGTATTCTAAGATTTTGAAAATGCTATAACTCTGATAACTTTCTTTTTATCGAAAAAATGCATAGGGATAAATTATTCGAGTTTCCGAGAACTATGAATAGCCGTACAAAGAAATTTTGAATTGTAAAAAAGGTGGTCTCAAAAATTTTGAAAATGCGCTTACTTTTTGAATTTTCATCCAAAATACCTGGTTTGTGAACTTGTTCTTTCTTTTTAGGCCTTAAAAAAGTGTACCATAGCAGAATCTAATCTGATCAATCTTTCGAAAGTTATTGTGTCTCAGAACGTGAAGATTTGATGAAAACCGACAAAGTAAATTTTTGCATAAAACCAACACGTCTCATTAAGGTGAGAATGTAATAAATAGTTCATACAGGCTAGCTGACCTGTTCAAAATTCTAATTTTTTACAGAAAAGCTGAAATAGCTTTAGAAATAATGAATAAATTTGAATTTCCTGAATTTAGCACGGAGCTTCAAGTCAATTTATTCTGAAATTTTAAAACAAATCGGTTGAATTTCATAGCCTGCATATGGACTAAAATCTTTTAAAAATGTTAAGCATGACAAAATAAAATATTTCTAAATATAATTAATCAATTTAAATTTTCAAAAAAAATTACACTGAAGTTTTATCTGCTAAATTGATTCTGAAATTTTAGGACAAATCGGTTGCATTCTCTAGGCTGCAAAAAGTGGTTAAAATAATTTTGGTCATAAACAAATTAAATAACTTGAGAAATAATTAATCAATTTGAATTTTCTAGAAAATAAAGCTAAGGCTTCCTTTACTTATTTTATTTTGAAATTTTTCAAAGAATCGGTTAAATATTGTAGGCTATATGTAGATTGAATTGCTAAAAAGTCGGATTTTATGCATAAAAACTTAAATAACTCTAGAAGTAACCATTCAATTTAAATTTTTTGAAAAGTGGAATTGAAGCTTTATCTATAGTAGATTATATATAGGTTATTTACAATATTATATATCTTGTAGGTTATAGAGCGAGTGAAAAAATTAAAAGCAATGTTGGGCACAAGCAAATTAAATAAGTTCAGAAATAATTTATAAATTTGAATCTTCTTTAAAAATCACATTAAAGCTTCATCTAATTAATTTATCAGAAAAATTTCAGACAAATCGGCTGAGTATTGTTGGTGTAGCCTACAATACGTTGTAAGCTACAAATCGACTAAGCTTCTAAACACGATATATTTTTCACCGCGAATCTCTATGTTTTCCGATAAGTTAAAAGATCGAATGCGAGGGAATGCAAGATATACATTTATTATAAAGAATATGTAAAAATTTAATCATTCATCTTTCTTTGCTCAGGACTTTGAAACTATCATCTTGAGCTACTTGGAAATGGCAGACTGTTCATATCTACTGCATAAGATACACTGTATACTTAGCCTTCGAGGTACTTCAGTAAACAAACTCAAGCAAGAAGCGCTCGAGTTTTGGTTAAACCATTTCGTTCAATAACGTAGATAGTATCACGACTATCTTATGCTTGTACTTTGAATTAATTCACAATATCAGTGGCTGTTATTTCATCGGCTCAAATTTAATCTATACTTGAATAAATGTTTCTCCTAATTTTTATGATAATTGGTTCATTTGACTGCGTATTATCCTGTTGTTGAAAATGCTTAAAATACGCCATGAAAAATAGATTATCAGTTTGTTTATTTTTGTGTGAACTTTGACGTAAGATGACGGTATATTGCTGGAAAAATTGACCAGCTAAATCGAAATCCTTTTTTTTTGATTTACTAAACCCTTAAATATAGATCTAAGTTGCACTTTTATTATAATCTTGATATTATGTATTTCAATTATTCCTAAAAGTTAATTTAAAGTTACAATAAAACTTTCAGAAAATATTACCTACATTACTGGCAACAATTTCTGCTATTGAAATAAAAGTTTCCAGACTGGTTTCAGGAAAAATAATCAACCTCGAGAAAAATATGTAGAGCTGGAAAATTTTTGTTCGGTCTTCTTCATACAATAAGTTAAACAAACTTTTCCAGCTCTCCAGATTTTGTTCGGTGTTTATTTTCTTTACTGAAACCAGTACTAGAAGAAGTAGTACCATCTTCTGATATTATATTATGATTATAAAAAAAAATTCTTTAATTTATTATCTCTATCTTACACGTTAATCAAAAATAAAAAAATTAACCTGTCGTACATATTATTCATTAGTATAAACACGTTTTCCAAACTAAATATAAAATAATAAACTATCCCTGATTTTCCTTATATTACTTAAATTTAACGATTACTAAATTTAATAAAAAAATTATTTTGTGATTGTAGGAAAAATATAGCTTGAATTAAGTTTTTAATAACAGAAATTGTTGTCGGTAGAGTAAGTAATATTTTTGAAAGTTTTGTTATTAAAACAAAAATTATCGGGATGAATTTGAACAGCCTTCCTTTTTTTCGGAAATAAACAAATTAAAGTTTATTAAAGTTTAGTTACCTCTTATGGTATTACTAAGGAATAATTTACAATCAAAAACTTTTTTATTTTGGCCCTTCCAATCCCCTTATATTATGCCCAGAAAATTACATACAATAATGTAAAATGGAAGTTTTATGTCAAATTGTTTTTGCCGTCGGTATTTTTAGAATTCTTTTCACAATAATTATTTTGATTCGACAAGTCATAAGTTTTCAAAATTTTTAAACTAATTTTTAGTCGCTTTAAAAATGATGATTGTTTCATCAATATTTTTTGAAAATAAATCTTTAATATTTACTATTTTTTAGGATAACTGATATAATAAATCGTAAAAAGTTAATTTTTTCTGGAATCAATGACACAATTAAATAATGTTAAGAATAAAATTTTTTTGTTAAGGATATTTGGTTATTTATTTAAAAATTATTTGACATCTTGGTACTTATCGAAAAAATCGTTTATGTCAAAAGAAACCCAAAAAATGCCGTGCTTCGCACGAACTTTACATACTTTACTATTTAACTTTTTTAAGGGCATTTTCCGGGCACAATAGAAGGGAATAGAAATGGACAAAATTAAACGTTATTGGGTAAAAATTATTATTGGGCATTCCTTAAACATGGACATAATTTTAATTTACAAAAATATTGATAACTAGTTAACAAGTGCTACTATTTTCAAAAACCCGAACCTTCTCTCATTTAAAAACCAATGTTAATTTTTTTTAAACCTGGGACACGGATAAATGTTAACTTTTAAAAAAACGAAAATTAATTGCTTCAATTAATTCACATAAAATATATTGGGATATAATCATTTTTTAAATTGAAAACGAAATGTGACACAAGATTCGTAATTATGCGAAAATTCCATATTTATAGGATGGAAATGAATTATGCGTTTTAAAATGATAAGGAATTGTTTCAACTCATAATTATACATTTTAAATAATAAGCTTTATCTCTAAGAACAAAAAAGTTTCTAAGGAGGAAAAGTCATCTTTAATAAAGATTTTAAAAATTCCAGGTGGACTTGCAACCTCGTGAGAATGCGGGACCGGCTTTCGTGGTACATGGTCTTCCTGATTCTGCCGACAATTTTACTGGCTCGGTCCCTCGATAAAGGTAAATTTCCAATTTTCTTCCTTTCAAGCTTTCGTCGCAACTGGTCGAGAAATGTAGTGAATACATATTTAACGAACCGTACCACAGTTTTCCATAGAAATAAAATAAAACTGGTCGAAGAGCAGTCGCGTGTATATATGTCCAATTAAAAATTGATCCACCTGCATTCTGCTCTTCTAAATTCATCTCAGTTTTTCGAAAACGAGGTTACAAACTTTGAAAATCACATTTTACAACCCAGGCGACAAAAATTACAAAATTTGTACACAATAATAGATCATTTCTGCAGTTTTTAATTAAATATGGTCCGACATTTCAAAAACATCCAAGATGGCGGCGATTTGCATTTCGAAAATTGTTTTAATTTTATCATTTGCAATTAAATCGTCCTTAATTTCGCTAGAAAATCGAGGTTGTCTTCAGGCATGTTGTGTTGATATTATAATTACAAATTTTTGGAAAAGATTCAAGTTGGCTGCTAAAAAACTTGACGAAAATCAATAAATTTCCAAATTTGTAATATAATCGGTTTAAAATTTTGAAGAATTGAAGTTTCTCAGTTTTGCTACAAGCTAATTACTCTAATTTTTAAATAACACTCTAAAAGAGAGAGACACACTATCTCTTAATAATTACTTTCTTTTCAATTTTACTGTCGTAAAACTTATTCTAAATGTTATTTTTCGATCAGTTTGTTTTGTGATTTTAAAATTTTGTTCCAAACTTTTACATACTTTTTCCATCATTCGGAAGTTTGAATATCAGGACAGAGTGCTTCAAGAAAAACTTGATTTTTTCGCAAAGGTTCGGACGCTTTCTTTACAAATTATAAATGTAAAAGAATTTTTTAAATTCGACCAGCCACTATTTTAGATTTTCTTTCAAATGTCGAAATTTTTGATTCATTGATTAAATTCTAAGTACAAATTTTATTTTCGAGAAAAATTTAAAAGTATTTAATTAAAAAACGCAGAAGCGAGCCATTTTTGGAATTTTTAAATTTTTCAATAATGAAAATAAAGCAACCCCATTCCCCGGATTCTAAAAATGTTGGAATTCTCGGGTATTTTGTTTCATATTTTAATTAAATTTACCGGTTCTTAAAATTGTTAAAAGTTTTTTTTTAATGTCGTTTTCTCCGCTTTCACCTTTTAATCTGACGTGGGAATTCTTGCTCATTGTACTCTTTGCATCGGAAATGGTTTATACTCTGTAAAATTCATGAGATGCCTTGTTATATTAGCCCTAACTTTTTAAAAATATCGGAGAAAAGTGAAAAGTTGGTTTCTTTCTGAAAATATTTTTTTTATGTTTACAAAAGTCGCTGTAAAAAATAAAGAAGACTTTCTGGAAAGCCCTAAATTTTTGTCTTATTTTGTATATAGTTTCTCCTTATATGCAAATTACATCCTATTATTTCTATAGGGGCTTAACTATTTTTTGTGGGGACACCTACTTTTTCTTCAAATATTTATTTGTAATTTTTTCTCGTAAAAGATGCAAAATGTCAGGACAGGCCAAGAGATATACTTTTTCTATATTTTCTAGGCGCCTAAACTTTCATTTGAATACTTTTTCGTACGCATATTTAATTGTTTACGAGAAAAATGCTAAAATTCGATTTTTCTAAAAAAAATTTTTTGAATGTGAAGCAGTGGTTTGAAAAAAAATACTTATGAGATATCTACTCGTACACATTGCCAGCTATATTTAAAAAATAAAATTTGCATAAAAAATGGGTTTCTGAGAAAAGCAATTTTCAATAATTTCAGAAGAAACTTCCGTTTTGTCATCACATGAGGCATTTAAATTGTTTTGGGATTAATTGAAAAATATAGAGCAAAAATTTAAATATATATTTTTATTACGAACATACTGAATTTTCAAAATATTGTATGCCAGCTTCTCAGAAAGGTCAGGTTTTCTTTAAAATTATTGTAAAGCATAAATAAAATTTTTTTAAATAAAATATGAAACACGTGTTTCTTTATTTGCACCATAGAGAGAAAGTAGTGCTTTTCAAGCATGGGGTCGTTAGAGGGAGAAAAAGTGTACTTTTTCTTCCTAGGGAGCAAAAGTGTGACTTTAAAGTGCGCGTTTGTGTTTTGGATACTTGGAAATACCATCAATTAAAATTTTTTTTATTGTTGTTTTTTTTAAGCATACCCAAAATTATCTAAATCTTCTTATCTTTCTAAATTATTAATCAAATAAAAATAAATTGTCTCAAATTATGCCTTTTTTCAGTACTCATCTCAGGCTTGCACTTCCGCACTCGTATTCGGCTCGTAGTTGCTCGCCTATGACTCGTACTGTGAAAATTACACTTACCACAAACGCCCCATTTCTCCCCCTTGGTGCAAAATATACTGTGAATTGCAAAAAAACGAGTTTACGGACACCTAAATATATTTTTTTGGTTCCAGTAAAAATTAGAGATCAGTTTAAAGATCCTACAACACATGTATGTTTCAAAAGTGGAGACGCAAGCTTGGGCACACAAAAAAACATTGTAATCGTTAAAAAGTAGACATTAAAAATGTTTCCTGCAGATAATGGTGGTACGTTTTCATTTTTCTTTGAAATGGAAACAAAAGGATGCACCACAACCGTTGCGCGGAGCCTTAATAGACCATAGTTCTTTCCTGTGTTAGCGGTCGAATGTCCCCTGAAGCAACTCCTACTTCGCCCTACAGAAGTTGGCACCACTTTACCTAAATGCGTGGCAGGCGACTAAAAAAGACTTTGCTCTAAACTTCTGAACAATGAGTTGATGAAAACTCAAACAATCCCAACTTTCTCAACTCTCATGTCGAGCAAATTAACTCTGTAGAATAAATTCATTAGGATAGACCGGGGAAAGACCGACCACCGGGGCAAAAGCGACTTTGAAAATTGCATTGCTATTTATTAATCATTTTAATTTTCATTTGCACCAAATAATTTGTTTTATTATAGAAATGGTGCTATAAGCTTAATCTTGGAAATTTAAGATTAAAAAAAACATTATGTATAAAAATGTTTTAAAAATTAAATAATTGAAGATTCGCTGGAAGGAACGTAACTCTAGCGATATCAATTAAAATAATTACTGCATGGAGATTTAATCTTTTGAAAGATAAAACAGCAAAAAATACGAAACAATTCAAGTATAAAATTTGTACATACGATGACATTTCTATCTCACGAAAAACCATCGCCAATCTTGTTCCGACATACGGGACAAAACCGACGAAATACATTTTTCTAGAAAAAATTGAATATCTCTAAATATGTATTTCCTTACATTTAAAATATAAACTATTTAAAATTCCATTATAGGACACTTTTGAATGTTAAGTTTAAAATTTTTTGAAACAATAATTAATAATTAATTCTTTCAAATTTAAATTTAAATTGAAAAATGGATTTTAGATTTAGTAACATTCTAATTCAAAGCATTCAAAATGCCATAATTTTTTTCAAATTAAAAGATCTCTATGATAATTTTTTTCAGATTAAAATTTCAAAAATTGAACAATTAAAAAATGATACAATTTGCATACTTTCTGATTAGAATTTTTTAAATTGGATCATTTAAAATTCAAGAAATCGAAATAGTGTTATTTCTAATTAAAAGTATCCAAATTAATTAATTTAAAATAAAAACTTTTTTAATTTGAATAATAATGTTTAATTTCAAATGTTCCAATTTTGACAACTTGAAATAAAAGACTAAATTAAACGTTTCTAGGTCACATCTTTTGAAATTCTTGAATTTTAGATTATTATTACATGAAAAAACAATAATTTTCAATAATAAATCTTAAGAATTTAAGTATATTCTAGAAAAACATTGAAAACAAAAAGATATTTTAAATGGAAAACATTACAAATTGCAACTATCATAAGAAAATTTTAATCGCTTCAACATTATTTATTTTTTATGATCAAAGTTTAATAATTTAATTTTTATCTATTTTGATTTTAAAAACAAATATTTAAACTTTATGATTTTAAATCTTTTAATTTTTAACACTTCGCTTGGAATTATTATTCATTTTTCAAAATTTCCGGACAAATATTTATAAATTTCAAATGATTTACTTAATATTATTTTTTTCAAGGTTGCTATATATCATCCAAATGTTTGAAAATCGCACAATTTTGAGACTTAAAATCGAAAAATTATTTCTTTAATTGAGTTTCAATTTTTTTTTAAGTAGTTCTAAGGTCTTCTAATTTTGAAGGCTTGAATTTGAGAAATTATTGTCTTAATTTTTCATTTTTTTGAACTCATACTGGAAGTCTTTACTTCAGAATTTTTAATAAAAAAGCATATAAATTAAAAGTTTTAAGAAGTTTTTGTGTTTAAAATTGAGAACAAAAAATGTCAAATATTTAAACCTAAAATTAATAAATTGAAAACTCAGTATCAAGGTTTTCAATATCCAATTTCGCAATTTCGTAAGATTTAATAATGAAGTTGGCCTGAGATCTTTAATATTTCAATTATAGATTACAACATTCTTAAATTCGAAATAGGAAACCTTTAAGAATCAGGAAATTCTTTTACCCAATATTTTCAAATTTAAGTTTTTAAAGAAAAAAATCTGTAGTTTTAAGGACTCAAAAATTGAAGTATTTTAGAAATGCACATTTAAAACTATAATTTCAAATTGCAATTATAGAAATTTAAAAGATAATTAATATACTATTAATAAATATCATATCAAGTGGTATCAATTAAGTATCGTTGAAAGTATAAAATTTAAACCTTTACAGTAAAATTATTCTAAAAGATTTGAAAAAATATGCTTTCTAATTGGAAACTTTGAGAATTAATTGAATTTAAACTTGAGACAATAAAAATTAAACAAATTCCAAACCTCGTTTAAAAATTAAAGGATTCTAAAATCATAATCTTTAAACGAAATCGTTAAAAAATTAATTTTTAAAACATGCATGATGGTTTTTTAAATGTAATCATTTATTCTAAACTTCAAAATTAATAACTTGAAAATAAATCATAAAGCATTTCGAAGCCAGCGAAACAATGTCATGTCTTTTCAAGTGGGAAAACAAATAAATAATTTTATTATATGTTAAACTGGCATGTATATACAAAAAATGAAAAGATATTTCGTATGAAATAATTCAACGATAATAAAATAAGCTCTATACTGGGAAAAATAAATATTTGGTTTATTTCAAGACGCTTCAAAGAAACGAATGTATTTTATAAGTTACCTTCTCTGAGAACATATTTATTCAAAACATTTATTTCGTTCTTTGAATATGAAAAGTTGTACTGAAATGAAATGGAATCTTTTGTCATTTTAAAAATATTGAGTCAATAAAATGCATGGTAAATTGATTAGAAAAATATTATAAAAAGAGAGGAATAAAAACAAGCATGGAATTCTTAAAGCTTATTAAAGGTAGTCTTTATGTGTATAGTTTATATAATTGTCTTTAGATTGTAAAGAGGATTTTCTTATTAAATAACATTACAATTTTTTTGCATTCCTACCTGGTTCGACAGTTTATTAGTATACGTCATTTCGAAATCTTTTAAAATCCTGTTTTCCCTTGAAGATGTTTTACATGGGTTGAAGATACTTTAGTTTGAATTAGAATATCAAATTCACAACATCTAAGATTGCCATAAAAATAATTCATATTTGGTAAAATTTCTTTAAAAAGGAACTCATTAGAGCTGCAGTTATTTCATGAAAATAGTAACTTGTTACATTTTCAGTACCTGATTCAATTATCATGAATTTCATGCAGTCCTTTTTTAAGCAGAATTTATTGAATAAAGTTTGATTTTAAATCTTAGAATTTGAACTATTTCAAAAAATCATTTAAAATTTCATAATTTTTTATTATACAAACTAAATATTAAAGAGCCTTCAAAATGAAATAAAGTTAATTAAAGAATTTTAAATCGTAAATCGTTAAAATTTATGAATTTCAAAGTGTAAATCTTTAAATTTGAACTATTTAAAAAAAGGTCAAAATCACATACCTCAAAAATAAAAATTGTGAAAGTGGAATAATTTTCAATACTATATTTTCAAAATTCAAGAATTTTTAATTGTAATTCTTCAAAATTATAGAGTTTTCAGCTTTTAAAACATACAATGAAAAATGACGCTTGTTTCTAGTTTCACTATTGAAAACTCTGTAAATTTGATAATTTAAATTAAAAATTTCATCAACTTAGAAAATTTAGAATTATTTGAAAGCTCTTGACTGATCTTCAAAATTATTAAAATCATCATAATGTAGGCATTTTTATTTAAGCATCTTTAACATTTTTGAATTATCAATTATAAAATCTTCAAAGTTGCACAACTTTAACATTTTAGATATCTAAAATTAAAGGTCTTATAATTTATAAACTTTACAATTAAAAATTATGCAAGTTTTGAGCTTTGCACTTAAAATTTGTTTAATTCGTAAGTTTAACACTCGAATTTTTTTCAATTTATCAGATTTAGAATTATTAAAATTAACAAAATCTAACAGATTAAATGTTAATAATATTAATGCTAATGTTAGAAATAAAACCTCTGGTCGTCAAGTTTTCAAAATTGATAAATTTTTCACCGAAAATCTTCAAAATGCAACTATATAAATTGTTGGTCAGGAAGTGTTATTCCACGGTAAATTTCTAGTAAAAATGATTTTAAAACAATTCGATAAATTAAAAAGTGTGCTGTTTATAGAGGATTTTGTATAAAATAAAATTGCTTTTTGTCATTAAGGTTCTTGAAGTGTTTTTGCATTTAGATTTTTCTTCATTGGACATTAAATTTTGATACATTTAAACGTTTTAAATATTTAATGAATAAAAGTAGAAAGGAAATTTTTTTTAGAAAAGGAAAATTCAATTATATTTTTACAAAAAGCATATGTTTATTCACCAAGAAAACCAGTCGGATACGGAGTAATTATGTTAAAAAAAATTTGCGTATTTTTCATAGAAGTTCTTATTAGATTTAATACTAAAGAAACTAAATTAAGCAAAATTTAAAAAAAATTTAAAACATTCTAAATCTATATTTGTATATTAAAGTCATTCCAAAATTTTTAATTTGCTATTCTCATCAGAAGGATGCTTTCTGTAAAGAAATATTGGGTTAAACCACTTTTACGCAAAAGGTGATCGAGAATCGCAGTAAAAGTAGAGAAAAAATATATTTTTTTAATAAAATTATTAATTTAAGAACGATTAGTAATTTTTATTTTTCCTCAATTTACACTAAAAATATTTTTATCAAAAATAAACAAGAAAAAATTCATTTTGCACAAGATTGTAATAATTCACAATTTTCCCTGACCGAATCCAGTTCAAATTATGCAAGTCCTACATTTAAAGTCGCAGAATCTCTTAGAGACAAAATATGTTGTTTTTTAGACGAAATTAGGCAATAAATGTTTTTGCGATTTGTGTAAAAAAATTTGTTTAGGAATTCATGCGTATTTGAACGTTTTGCTTCGGTTTTCAAAAAAATCTTAATTATTTCTTTAAAGTTATATAAATTTTGACAAAATTCAGATCTTTAATAATTCTTTCCACATTTCAGTATAGTTTATCGCTTTATTTTGAAATCTACAAGAAAATTAAAAAAATGTTCAAAATTAACAAAATGCCGGTGATTTTTCTGAAAATACTAAGAGTCCATTTTCTCAAAAAATCCATACTTATACTCAATTATATCGTGTACCATTTCCAAAAGAAAAAAATTCAATGTTAAAAAAAAATTCTCTTCATCCCAAAAATGGTTATAGAATATATTTTGTTGACGAACGAAAAATTTTAAAGAATATTTTTGAAAAATATAAAATGCAGTGTTTGCTCTTTTCACAGAAATGGCTCTTTAAATAGTTTTTTTTTTAAATTTTATATATAAATTAACAATTGAAATTTAAAAATGTCCTAATTCATTTTTTAAATAATTCTGTGATAGTTTAATATCTATGCAAATTTAGATTTTCAATAATGGGTAAACTCTAGAAATAAATTTAAATGCCAATTGACAAGTGTGTCCTGATTTTGAAAATGTACACAGAAAAGCAAAGTATAAAATAGTTAATAACAGATTTTTGTAGTTTAGAGCATTGGCTGCTCTGCTGAAACTGCAGTTTCCTGAAATTAATATTAAGTTTTTTTATTTTTCTCGAAAACGATACACGATATCATAAATGAGTAAAGACATTTTTTGTAGAAATTTTTTAAACGTGTAAAATATCATTTTTAAGGAAAGCCAAAAAGTGAGATTCTTAATGCCAAGTAATATTAATAATTACTCACTTGAAATCAGTATGATAAAAAAAATTCTGTCTAAACAATTGTAATTTTTTCCGATTAAAAATCTAAAATTATATTTGTTTCAACCAAGGAAAGAAAAGAATTTAATCATATTTGCTAGAAATTATAATATTACATCAAAAAGTTGAATAATAATGGAATAAAAGAGAAAGTTTTATTAATCCTTTAAAATAACTATATATTTTAGTCACAGAAAATATATGCCTCCTTACATATTGTGTCGCAACTGTTATTATTCCACACTGCCGTCTACGAAATTCTTTTGTAATGTTTGAAACTTTTCTGCAACTCACTATGGACTGAATTTGCTATCTTAATAAAATTATTATCCCGAATACAACACGTTTTTCTCAAACTCGCGAGTACAGTGAGTCAGCCCGCGACAAGAAAAAATCTGCCTCAGCCCGGAATTGAACCAGGAACATTCGAGTCCTCAGCACATTTTTTCTTGTTCTTTCATAGCTACTTTTTTACAAAAGAATACTGTACGTATAATATTCCCCTCTAAAGAGGTAGCTATAAAAAAATGATCTTCTAATGCTTACGTGGCGTAAATGATTAACGCTCTTTTAATGGATGGCGTTCCCAGTTCAAATCCGGACTAAGGTAAATTTTTTTTCTCAAAAAATTATTAGTCTGAAGTAATCGAACAATAACATCTTTAAATGGTCATAACATCTTCCGAGTGGCTTATCTTATGTTCTTCATAAATATGATACGTGGGCAAATTTAATCTTTTGAAAAACCAGCAAAGGTATCATTTAACTATTTTCCCTAGATAATTTTTTAAGTTGATTCTATGCTTACGAGTTTACGTATTAAAAGACGTATATGACGTAAATTCAAGGAAAGAACTCATATATCCTTCATACAAAAAAGGCACATACATACCAGCACGCTGTGACAACCTTATATACAGATAAGTAGCATACAACATAAAAACATTTCCTACTTTTCCCTTGAGCATAGGATATAGGTGCACAAAACACTCACACATATGGAATACGAACTGACGTAGAAAATGACACGAACATAAGGATGTAAAAGGGGAAAATAATTTAAATGGCGCAACACATTTTCAGCTGCCGTTTATCAACACCTGCGAAGAACGATAGAGACACAGGAAAAGGGAAAAAATGAGAGCAGCAGAAGGAAAATGTAACAAACAAGATGCGTCTCTCGGGAATAAATATTTTTCACGTCTTTTGAAATCCTCTGCACACCTTCATGTCGTGACTAGAATTTTAAAATGTGACAAAATTGACAACGAAAGACAGCTGCAGAATACCTTGTGTATAAATTGTCGTGGAGTGCCAAAGAAAGGAGAAAAGTATAATTTTAATAACCCAAGAAGCTAAGAGAGTGGCACAAAATGAAACATTGTTTTAAATTGCTGAATTCAATGAAATTCTCTTGGGGCTCGAGTGGAACTTAACATAAATTGATGCATTGTAAAAATATGAGACTAAAGCTGGAGAGTAAATCCTTTTCCCTGAAAGAGCAGAATTGAGAAAATGTTTTCAGATATTTGAAAAAGGTTGGCCTTTGCAAAGTATACGATAAAGTAGAAAACAATTTTTTGACTTGTACAGACGGGAACTGACCTGGAAGATTTCGACTAAAAAGGATAAGAAAATGTTCTCTTGGATTTTTGAAAATAAATAACCGCATGAAATTCCACCTACGCCAGCTGGAATTCTGCACGCAGCAAATGATTTATTTAAATAAACAAAATTTTGGTTGGTTTCACCGTACAATATTTTTTTTATATGGACAACAAAATATTTTGTTGGTCCAACTTGATTTAAACAAATCTTTACGTGTATCCAAGAAAACAGTTTTTTTGGGCTCAAGAAACTTTTTTTCTGACTGTGGATGAAGAAAAACCGTGAAATATCTAAATTCTGTAGTTTAAAAGACATCATTAAAATACACTGTGGGAACTTATAATTGCCAATTAATAATCATCAATTATGTTATACATATAATCATCATCTCTTGTTTTTTTCTACCAATCCAGTTTGGAAATCTATTAGTATACGTTGAAGTTGAGATTAAATGCAATTCTTTTATTTTGAATTTGAATATCAAATTCTCATCATGCTAGATCGAAATAACAATCATTTTTATCTGACTTCAGGATTATATAAAATTAGATGCTATGTCGGGGAGTTTCTTAAGAAATGAGCTATTTATAGCTATAGTTACTTCGTGAAAATAGTAATTTGTTACATTTTCAGTCATTGATTCAAGCAACTTGAGATTTTAGCAAAGTTCATTTTTTAAATTAAACTTTGGCCCGCGTAGGTCTGTGGTCCATAATGACTTTGTGAAGCTCTTCGCCTTTGAAGATTGCTAAAGAGATTGATCAGCGACCTGGGTCGAAGCTGCGCCATAGAACAAAAGTGCCATTTAAATTAGGTTGACAGAAATTTTAGATTAATTTTTAATTATATACCCCCGCCCCTCCTGACACCAGCCCTTACACTTCCTTTTTTAACTTTCCTTATATAAGCTTCTTAATCCCCGCCTATATAACGAGGCTAAATTTGAAGGCCTACCCCAAAAGGAATTTGGCCTAATTGTATAACAATATTAATGCCAAAGATTCAATAAAAATGCATCATTTTATATTATTTAACTTAAATATTGAAAATTCTTCAAATGTCATTATTCATAATTAAAACATTTTAAATTACAAATCGTTAAAATTATAGAATTTTCAATCGTAGGTATTCAAACTTGAAATACTTCAAAAAAGCATTCAAATTTTCATAATTTTGTATTGCACATTAAATATTGCAGTTTTCAGATTTAAATACTTAAATCTCAAGAAATTGACATTGCCAAACAACAGTGCTAAAGAATTTTCAATTGTAGATCTTGAAAATTAAACTATTATAAAATAGATCAAAATTACAAACTTTTCACAGAATAAAGTAATGATAAAATTTGTTGCCGGAAATTTTTTAGAGGGATAAAGTTTTATTCAGACAACTTCGCGTTTTTCAAAACATATGTATTTTTATGGAAAAACAAAAGAAATTTTAACCGATATTTCGTTAAAGTTTATCCTGTGAAGGTAATTTTTGTTGCAGCGAATCTTTCATCGGAAATCGATGTAAAGTTTATCTTCTGTTTTTTCTGTGTTAAGATGTAAATCTTATCAACTGCATAATTTTGTAATTTCATATTTTTTAAATTGAACAGTATTTAATTACTAGTCATAAACATTGCAGAACTTTGAATTGTAAATCTTTTGAAATTGAACAGTTTTTCATTTTTTTAAATTCTTAATTTAAAATTCTGACGCTTTAAAGGTATAATTTTAAAATGTCTTTTATTTGGATAGGTTGTAATTTTTACATTCGACCTTTCTTGAATTTGGAAAATTTAGAATTGCAAACATGAGTTTTGATCTTCGAAACAATAGAAACTTGAGAATTATTATTAATATACTTCTGAAATTGAAGATTTTTTGATCCTAAATCTTTATTATTTAAGTTTATAAAATAAATATTTAAAACTATACCATTTAACATTATACACATAAAGAATTAAAGCATCTTCAATTGCAAATATTCAAAATAAACTTCGTTTTTTTTAAAAAAGTGGAAAAATAAAAAAATGTGAACTACGGGGGTTGTAGGGTAGGATGATAATAATAAGAGCAATGGAAGAAACGGATATAAAATTGAA
>JAAAKG020021375.1:0-20280 GCA_010014905.2 Druon quercuslanigerum | reverse complement strand
TAATATAATGAATTTTGTTTGTACGTATATATACATTAATTACATGTTACATTCTCATCGACAATGTGGCGTGAAAGCGTAAATCATTTCAATAATTATTTGCAAATTTATTATATGTATATGTTCGCAAAACGACTTAGATACTATTTTCCCCCTTTTCCAGATAGTTGGAAAAAATGTTTCTGTTTGTCTAATTTATTAGCAAGGTACAGAAATATGCGCTGAAGTAAAGGAATTTCTTCCTCATTAGAAATCAAATACAAATTCAGTTATTTGTATATGAAGAACATATAACACTGAACGCAAAGCGCGCTCAACCTTTTGGATTTCTATGCGAGGTTTACATGATTTTTAAACTAAATATCGAGCGCGAAGCGCGAGTGTCTTGATAAGATGAGAATGTGTCCCTTAAGGTTGATAGAACCTTAAGTAAAGTAGTTCTTCTTTTTATGTTAAACTGACGCAATTGAACCAAAAGCATGTCATAACGATGAAGCTTACTAAGAGATTAGCAATTAACCCGCGAAGCGTGTAATAGCGTGTCGCTGCTATGTTATTTTAAAGATGATGCTTTAGGCCCTGCGATTTTTTCGTGAAATATGAAATCATACTTTTGGCCAGTGTTTGATAAACGAAATTTACTTTTATTGTATTGCATACATTTTCAAACCTTTCCCAAAGATCCTAATAACATACTTATTTTTCTAAAAAAAAAACTTTCCGAACCCTATATATCTGGTAAATATTGAAAAGAGTAGTTAAATTAACTAAAAACTGTCATGTAAGCCTAACTCAACGTTTGCTTGATTTTACTAGACAGCTAGTTTGACCTACTAGTCATCCCTAGCGGATCGAGTGAACGGAAAGGATACTCTACAGTATCCTCATGGTATCCACGTTGTACATATTCCGTATCATGCTCCAACAGCTCAAAAACAGCAAGATTAACTTTTAAATTGGTGAAATTCGGATTCTACGTTAAAATTCTTATTAGGTCACAGAGTAATCGCAATAGTTTTGTTTGCAACGGTAAAAAGTTAAAAAAATATATAAGACGTATAACGTCTGTTGACTGCACAGTTCAAACGCATCATCTGTAATTATCAGTCCACAGTTATGGGTCTTATTCTTTTTTAATTTTTTACCGTTGCAAAAAAAAAACTATTGCGATTACTATTTGACCTTCTAATGGAAATCTTAACCTAGAATCAGAATTTCACCAATTTAAAAGTTGATCTTGCTGTTTTTTTTTTTTTAGTTTTTGTTGCCTTTCCATTCAGTCGGTTTGCTAGGGCTGGAAATATTGGCCGTACTAGACGTCTGGTAACCTATACCACATGCCGTGTAATTCTAACTAGACAGATTTTATCTCGACTGTCTGGCTCATTTAACTATACAGCGTGTGAGTTCATATTTTACTAGACCGTCTAGTAGGGCTAACCAGGATTCTTGTTAACCCAACTAGAGATTTCTCTCCGTGATCATAAGCTTTGGACGTTAAAACTACCAATCACTATAAAAAGAAGTTGATCGGTCGATCCAAGTAGTCCATAATGCGCGATTATTAATATCATAAATTTATGCCAAAGCAGTAACAGATAAAATTTTAGTAAATAATATCGAATGCTGCTTACATTTAATAGTGTTAATAAAACAAGTGAAAATGATAAATAATGATTTTATTTAGTAAAATTTATTTAATAGTCTAACAAGAGATAACTATATAATAATATAGCCGTACGCTTTTGCCTGACGTTTTAAGAAAGCTAACATAAATTTTATAGCTTCAGTAAAATACATTATTCCATTATAATATCCTGATAAAATAAAGTCCTTAGACACTGGGTCCAAAAAACGTCAGGTTTGGAGATAGGATGGGCCAAATGTCACTCTCTGTTGCTTTCATATTTTGTAGTTTGGGACCTTAAACAATAATGTCCATGCCTGAATATCGAGAAAAGGATACTTGTTCGTGGGTGTTGTATCAAAGTTAATGTTTCATGCAGACTAGAGGATTTCCACGGACCCTCTAGGACTGCTTGGCACCACGTTCAGGGATCATGCTGAACTCACTTTTCCTTGGATATTTTGTAGTTTGGGAGCACGTAACCAATTATATCCATGTCTAAAGGTCGACGAAAGGATACTTTTCCGTGGCTGTTGCATCGTTTGTCGCTTTTCATGCAGATGAGAAGAGTTACAGCAACCACAGAGGACAGTTTAGCACCACGCTCAGGGATCATGCTGAACTCTCTGTCGCTTTGATATTTTGTAGTTTAGGATCCCCCCAATAATAATATCCATTTCTTAATGTCGAGAAAAGGATACTTTTTCGTGGGTGTTGTACCAAAGTTAACGTTTCATGCACACTAGAGGAGTTCCACGGGCCCTCTAGGACTGTTCAACACCACGCTCGGGGATCATGCCGAAGTCGCTGTCTCTTTGATATTTTGTAGCCTAGGGCCTCCTGATCGATAATATTTATGTCATGCCTAACTCTCTGTCCATCCAATTAAGGAAATAAATCCGGATAATCAAGACAATATTAACACGATATCAGTGCAAGATCCTGCCAATTAAGGCAATGCCGCAGTATTATGCAGCTAGTTAAGGTAAATTAAAGAATGATCAGGTTAATAATAGCAATTTTCTGGTATTTTCTAGCCAGTTAAGGCCAGATTATGATGTGATCCGGCCAATGAAGGTAAAATCGAGAAGTGTTTGAACAAGTTATAGCAACATTAGTGTATGGTTTGGTATTGGATGACCCGCATCCGCAACATTATTAATCATAGATCTTCTTGGATACTTTACTGCTGGCTGATGGCGCGCGTATTCTAAATACGATAATATGCTTGCTACATATGCACATGATCCGACTGTCCTGGCTCCAGTTTTGCAAGTACAGTAGTACCCCAATATTTTTTTATTTTGTTGTGCTTCATCCATCTGTAGCTCTTGGTCATCGGCTGCTTGAACCAAGTTATCTTCTACATAGGATATCCAGATCTGATATTTCCTTGCGCATCTGAAATGAGAATACACTCGCACTCTGATTAAACCCGGTTCATTAACAAGTTCGTCCAACTACAAATCCTCCATTCGCTCCCTGTCAAACTTATCTTGGATGTAAGCTCCTGCTAGATTCAGCTGGTAGATTCCTACCGCCAGTTCCTTCAGATACTTCATATCAAGCCTAGGGAAATGAGGTACTTCGTGTTCATTAAGATAAATCCATCCGGCATTCCTGGTATGAAGGTGTTCAGTTGTAACTCTGGCCTTAACGACGTTGGGTTCACGTGATTTTCGTAACATTGTTTGGGCTAAGTCTACGGTCGCTTCAGCCATCTGTATGCAAGAACGGTACTTGTTGAGGATCGCCCCACCAATACGGTAAAAATCGATATATATATATATATATAGGCATTGAACCACAAGATATCGTCCCCTTTAACTATTGTGAATTTCCCGGAACAAACTCTGAAGAACCGGAACTTGAGGATTATTCGCATGAGGCAAACGGGAACGATCTTGAGGACAGAATTGAAAAGGTTATGAATAGTTTACACGTAGCACATTTAAACGAACAAAAAAGAATTTAGTTTTCGCATGGGCTAGTGATTGCCTTGACATATTGCATATTAATGGAGAGATGTTTAGTGTCACTCACTAAGCACAACATAAAATTCCAACAACGGACGATATTGTCATTTCTAAGAAACAATATCGGCAGGCACCTGAAGCACAAAAGAAAATGGAATTACAGATCAATGTATAGTTAAAAGCAGGAATATTTTCTTTTTCCAAATCTCCTTATAGTTCACCTGTCACGATTAACCCGAAGAAACCAGATGCGTCAGCAGAACGCAAATACCAAGTAAGGATAGACTATAGGGCACTAAATTCAAAGGTAGTGGGCGATGCATACCCATTACCCAACATTTCCGACATATTAAATAGAATTGGTTCCGCGCAGTACTTCTCGGTTTTCGACCTTGTGAGCGGCTATCATCAGGTTGAAAATCATCCTGATGATACAGCCAAAAAAGTATTTTCAACTCCAAGGGGTCATTTCAAATATCGGAGAATGCCCATGGGTATTAAGAACGCCCCAGCTGCATTCCAACGGTTAATAGACACGGCCTTCGGAGGAATGCTACGAACTGAGGCGTTCGTATACCTCAATGACATTATCCTATATTCGGAGACCCTAGAATAGCATGATAAGAAGACTAGGAGACTGTTTTAGCGATTTCGGGAAGCCAAACTAAAATTATACTGAGTTAGCATATTTCGGACACATCATCGGGCGCGATGGGGTGAGACCAAATCCGGCTAAGGCTGCAGGAATCAAAGAGTTTCCGCGACCTAAAACTGCACTTTACGCGTGTCTGTTCTTGGTATTATCAGGGTAATACCGAAGGTTTATAGCAAATTATGCAAAAATAGCAAAACCTTTACGGGATTTATTAAAGAAAGAAACAAAATTTGTTTGAGGATCCGAACAAGAAGAAAGTTTTGAAACATTACGTAACGCATTATGTAACGAACCCATTATAAAATATCCCGACTTTTCGAAAACATTCAAATTAACGACTAATGCATCCGAGTATTCAGTAGGGGCAGTCCTAACTCAAGAAACTGATGAGATGGATAGAACAGCGCTACGACTCTAAAGGAAAGGAATGTTTTGCCGTAATTTATTTAGGACATAATTTTCGACCGTATTTGTATAGTAGGGAATTTATACTGGCCTGCGATCATGAGCCTGTGCATTGGATTACTTATGCAGAAAATCCAGGGTCCCGGCTCATTCGCTGGAGATACAGATTAAAGGACTACCAATACAAGTTCGAGTACAAGAAAGGGAAATTTAACCGTGGAGTAGAAGCCCTATCCGGAGACCCTATAGGTCTACCTGAAGGTGACGAGAGTCGGAATGACACTGCTGGGTGTGAACCTCCTACTAGCGCATGCACTACTGACCATAGTTCACAGTCAAACTCGCTAAAGAACGTTCAAAATTACGATATGGCGAAAAGGCCTGGCCCTTGAATGCCGCCATTGGAGATAAGGTAATAATTTTCAAGGATATTCGGAAAGACAAATTCGATGGTACAAGATTCATTAAGCACGCTTATAAACTATTGCTCACATACTGCTAAAATATTCCGCTATTTTACCTACTAATAAAAGAGAGCATAGCCCTTCATGTATCATCGATTTAGAGTCGGCACTCGAACGCGAAAACTTTCATCGGGCTTATTTATAAGCTTTTGATTATTTTAATCATTTAACCACAGCCAGTGTATTGCATTAACTACTCATTGTTTGACCATTTAGATTTAAAGATATGTATCTCCGACCTTATCTCTGGACACTATTGTCACTAATTAACATCCATCGGGGCATCCATGGCGACAACAACGAACACTTCCAGGACCAACAATTCCACAAAAGCACCGAAGTAGTCCACATTTGGAATCTTTACACGAGTCATTAATAGAGTAGCAAGTTAAATTGGACCACCTAGCCAAGTACTGCCGACCAAGTGACGAAGCAATTTGTGACCGGATCATCGAAGACTACCATCTTCAGCCAAAGCTGATAACTGTGAAAAGACTGGAGGAGAAAATTAAACTGGTAACTAGTGAATTGGTATATCATTCTTCGAGAAACCCATTAATTAATTAATTTACCAGCAAATATGCGGTGACGATGGACTACTCCAATGTTAGGATTCCTAGGAGGGATTGTTGGGCCACTATTGACATACAATGACGGACAAGAAATGGTTTCCAAAATCGAAGAGATCAATCACGCACAAGCTAATATAACACATATGATGGGAAAATAGACACATATGATAAGTTCCCAACTGGAAAACCTACATAAAAACATAAAGAACCAAGAAATTCAACAAGAAAATGTCAGAATTCAACTATTTCAGACCATTCAGAAAATTAATAAAATTCAACCAGAAACTCAAGATATCGGTTTTACAGCAAATTTGAATAAAATACTAAAGTCACTGGAGGCTGGACTGGACGAGTACATCTGATCTGCGGACCGAATCATGCATGTCATCCATACCTCGAGGTAGGGTGACCTCCATCCATGACGACGGAACAGATTCAGCCCGTTTTCTGGGATAAACAGGATCACGCTCAGATTGCGGTAGTAACCATCGTAAGCAAGAACGGAACACTGCAAATCCTCCTGGATATTCCATTATTACATCATATGGTATACACCAGCTAAGAACTACATCCGCTACCAGTACAGCAATCCATCCTAGGAAAACTCTCTGGGCGAGTCTACATCAAAACCGACTTTCCACACATCGCTATGGGGGAATTGCACTGAACCTACCTTGTAATGACTCGTGTAGAATATAATTAAGTGGCTGGATCTACTCATTGACAACTGAGCTAACGACCAAAGTTGAATGCATGGTCAAGTCCACTCATCGTTTTAAATTACGAGGGCCAACTTTGATCCAGATGAAACCAGGCTATTTTTGAGGGTATTTTTGAGAAGCCCAAAAATCAGGTACTCAATTAACACTTGGAACTTCTCAAAAAGATTATATTTTTATCAAGTCATGCTTACGTGGTAGAGAGGGGTTGGCTTTAGACGTTAAGGTTTGAAGTCCAAAAATCGAAATTGGTATTAATGGGTAGCCCAAAAATCAGGTACTCAATTGACACTTAGAAACTCTTAAAAATATTATTTTTTATAAAGTTATATCTACAAGGTAGAGAGGGGTTGATTTTAGACGTTAAGCGTTGAAGCCCAGAAATCGGAGAGGCCATTTTTGTGGAGCCCAAAAATCAGAGATCCCATTGCAACAAGGAAATTCTCAAAATTATTATTTTTTGACAAAGTCATATCTACGTGGTAGAGAGTGGTTGATTTGAGACGTTAAGAGTTGAAGCCCATAAATAGGACTGGGTATTTTCGAGGAGCCCAAAAATCAGAGACTCCATTTAACCCCTGGAAAATTCTCAAAATGATTATTTTTTTACAAAGTCATATCTACGAGTTAGTGTCGGGTTGATTAGAGACGTTAAGGGCTAAAGCCCAAAAATCGGAATGGGTATTTTTGAGGAGGCCCAAAATCAGAGACTCCATTGAAAGTGGGTAATTCTCAAAAAGATTATTTTTCCACACTTTCAAATTACCTGGCAGAGAGGGGTTGGTTTTAGACGTAATGGGCTGGAGCACAAAAATCGTACTGGGTATTTTCGAGGAGCCCAAGAATCAAAGACTCCATTGGCTGACAACATCTTAAAAAGATTATTTTTTGCAAAGTCATATCTGCGTGATAGAGAGGATTTGATTTTAGACGTTAAGGATGGAAGCTTTAAAATCGGAGTGGTTTTTTGTGGCTCCCAAAAATCAGAAACTCCATTGACACTGGAAAATTCTCAAAAAGATTATTTTTTGACAAAGTCATATTTGCGTGGTAGAGAGGGGATGTATTTAGACGTCAAGGTTTGTAGCTTACAAATGTGAGTGGGTATTTTCCGGGAGCCGAAAATCAGAGACTCCATTGTCATTGTAATATACTCCAAAAGATTATTTTCCCACAGTTTCATATCTAGGTGGTGGAGAGAGGGTTGATTTTAGACATTAAGGGTTGAAGCCCACAAATCAAATTGGGTATTTTCGAGGAGCCCAAAAATCGAAGACTTCATTGACAATGGGATATTCTCGGAAAGATTTTTTTTCTGACAGCCATATCTACATGGTAGGGAGGGGTTGATTTTAGGCATAAGGGTTTGCAGCTCAAAGGATCAAAGAAGTACAGTACTGCTTACTGCTGATCTGCCTTTGCTTCGTAGATTACATATCTGGAACCGCTGAAAAGCAATGCCTACTGCTGATCCGCCTCCGCTTCGTAGATCAAATCGCAGAAACCACTGAATCGCCTCTGCTTCGTACAACAAATCTCAGGAACCGCTGACAATCACAGTATACAGCTGATCTGCCTCTGCTTCATATATCAAATTTCAGGAACCAGGGAACAGCACTGCTTACTGACGATCTGCCTCTACTTTATATATCAAATTTCAGGAAGCAATACACAGCACTGTCTACAGCTGATCTTCCTCGGATTCGTAGATCAAATCTCAGGAACCGGTGAGCAGCACGGCATACTGTTGAACTGCCTCTGCTTCATCAAATCTCATGTACCACTAAACTGCACTGCCTAATGCTGATTTGCATCTGCTTAATAGAGCAAATTTTAGAAACCGAAGAACAGCACTGCTTATTGCTGATCTGCCTTTGCTTCGTAGATTAAATCTCTATAACCACTGAACAGCAATGCCTACTGCTGATCTGCCTCTGCTTCATAGATCAAATTTGCAGAACCATTGAAAAGCGCTGCATACTGCTGATCTTCCTCGGATTCTTAGTTTAAATCTCATGAACCGCTGAACAGCTCTGCATAACTACTGAGCAGCACTGCTTACTGCTGATCTGCCTTAGCTTTGTAAATCAAATATCAGGAGCCTCTGAGCAGCGATGCATACTGCTTATCTGCCTCGGATTCGTAGATAAAATCTCATGAACCGCTTAACTGCACTGCCTAATGCCGATCTACCTCTGCTTCTTATATCAAACCTCGGGAAGCACTGAACAGCACTGCCTAATGCTGATCTGCATCTGCTTAATAGATTAAATTTCAGGTACCAAAAAAAGAAGCACTGCTTACCGCTGATCTGCCTTTGCTACGTAGATTAAATATCTGGAACTGCTGAAAAGCAATGCCTACTGCTGATCCGCCTCCGCCACTGAATCGCCTCTGCTTCGTATACCAAATCTCAGGACTGTATACAGCTGATATGCCTCTGCTTCATACATCAAATTTCAGGAACCACTGAACATCACTGCTTACTGCTGATCTGCCTCTGCTTTATATATCAAATTTCAAGAAGCACTAAACACTACTACCTACAGTTGGTCTGCCTCGGATTCGTAGATAAAATCTCAACCGTTAAGAAGCACGTCATACTGCTGAACTGCTTCTGCTTCATAGATCTGCCCCTGCCCCTGCTTCGAATATCAAATCGCAGAATCGACTGAGCCGCCTCTGCTTCGTAGATCAAATCTCGGGAACCACTGAATAGCAATGTTTACCGCTGGTCTGCCTATCCATCGCAGATAAAATATCAGGGACATCTAAAGAACACTGCATACCGCTAATCTGCCCCTGCCTAATAGATCAAACTTCAGGAACCACTGAAAAGTAATGCCTAATGCTGATCTGCATCTGCTTAATATATCAAATTTCAGGAACCACTGAACAGCACTCCATACTTCTGATTTGCCTCTCCATTTGTAGATCAAATGTCAGGAAACCATGAAACGCCTCTGCTTCATAGATCAAATCTCAGAAACCACTGAGAAGTGCTACATACTGCTGATCTACCTCTGCTTCTTAGATAAAAAATCAGGAACTGCTGAACAGCAGTGCATAATCCTGAGGTACCTCTGCTTCGTAGATTAAATCTCAGCAATAGCTCAACAGCACTGCATACTGCTGTTCTGCGTCCATTTCGTAGATAAAATCGCAGAAAACACTGAACAGCACTGCATACTGCTGATCTGACCGTGCTTCGTAGATAAAATCTTAGGAACTGCTCAACTGCACTGCATACTGCCGATCTGCCTCTGCTTCGTAGACCAAATCTCAGGAACCTTTGAGCAGCACTGCATACTGCTGATCTGCCTCGGCTTCGTAGATCAAATCTCCGGATTCACTAAACATCACTGCATACTGGTGATCTGCCTCTACTTCGTACGTCAAATATCTGGTACCACTGAACAGTACTGCATACAGCTGGTCGGGCGCTGGTTCGTAGATTAAATATTATGAATCGCTAAACAGTACTGAATACTGCTGATATGCCTCTGCCTCGTAGATGAAAATTCAGGAACCGCTGAACAGCACTGAATACTGCTGATCTGTCTCTGCATCGTTGATCAAATTGCAGGAAGCACTTAACCGCCTTTGCTTCGTTAGACCAAATCTCACGAACTGCTGATATTCCTCTGCTTCGTAGACAGAATATCAGGTACCGTTGAACGGCAGTGTATAATGCTGAGCTGCCTCTGCTTCGTAGATCAAATCTAAGGAACCACTGAAACGTACTGCATACTGCGGCTCTGCCTCTGCTTCGTAAATTAAATCTCAGGAACCGCTGAACAGCACTGCATACTACTGACCTGTCCCTGCTTCGTAGATCAAATCGCAGAAGCCACTGAATCGCCTCTGATTCGTAGACCAATTCTTAGGAACCGCTGAACAGCACTGCATAATGCTGATCTGCCTCTATTTCGTATGTCAAATATCTGGTACCACTGAGCAGTACTGCATACAGCTGGTCGGGCGCTGGTTCGTAGATTAAATTTTATGAATCGCTGAACAGTACAGAATACTGTAAAATCTGAGAAGAGAGGACAAATTACGAAAACTCTTAACAGAAATTGAACGGATTAAGCAATTTTCTTCTATTTAATGCACCTAATGCAAAATATTAAAATTAAACTCATTAATCTTTTAATCAGTTTTAATTTCTCTCAGCCGGCTCTTATCTCTAACAACAGCAACGCTGAGTGAGCATGACAGGCAATCAATCTCAGTCCTGGGTATTTTTAGGTTTAATTTTTTATAATACAGAGCGATTCAAAGACTTCACATTTTTTTAAACAATCGACTAGGAATATACTATACAGTTTCGTGAGTTTATTATAAATAACTTTTTTCAAGTTTTTCGAGATTCAATTATTATGTTTCACTTATTGAGATTTGGCAAATACTATTACAAGATATTCTAAAACATATTAGCATCAAGAGTGTAAAATCTGCTCATACATTCAGGTCAGAATTGTGAGAAAAATACTTAAAAATTCACTTTCTTGCTATGCAACTTGTCATTTGGGTGCTACATTTGTTGAATATGAGCAATTCCATTTCAAATCATCCAAAGAATTTCAGCTATTGTCAGTAATTTTGTTGAAAATTCTAACATCAGTTCTTTAAGGTATTGAAAGAAGAACCCTGACATAAGTTTTGAAAAAATCAAAAATCTTAAGAGATATTTAAAATTGAAAATTAAAGAGTCATTTCAAAAACCCTTTTGCCTTTTTCAGAAACCTTTTTCAAAACTGAATTTTTAAAAAAAACTCTTTACACCAGAAAATTGTAAGACAGTACAGCTTGGGGCTCTGTACGAACTTACAAACAGTTGACGCAGGTATTCGAGGCGGCAGCGCACTTGCATATTGCGGGCGCCCACACTGACGGAAAAGACGATTTGATGCAGTACCGAAAAGCAGTACGGAGCTGAAAAGAGATCGGCCCACGTAGACGCTGATATCCTAAGCGTGAGTGTGTGCACTGAAGATCGGTCTTACAAGTTTCTGGTGTATATTCTTCCTTTTTTTATATAGATAGCTTACAATGTCCTCAACAAGCCCTGTAAATATCAAAATGCGATTTTTTTCAGTTTTCGAGAAATAATAAAAAATGTACGCCAAAATTATGCACACGATGTGGAAAACCATGAAAATAATAGAAATAAAATAAAAAAATATTATAATCGTATGCACGAACTTCAGAGTTCAGACTTTCGAACGCTGGGCATACCAATGTTCGTCTATTTTTTACATGGTTTTTCATATCGTATGGATCATTTTGGCGTACATTTTTTATTACTTCTCGGAAATGAACGGTGTCCCATATGAATATTTATAGGGCAAGCACAGGACATTGTAGGCTATCTACATAAAACAATGAAGAGAATGAAGAGTGTGTTTTTTAAGAAATTCAGTTTCAAAATTATGTTTTGAAAAATCTAAGAAGTTTTTGAAATTTTGTTGTTCAAAAATTATTTTTTTAATACTGCGTTCTATTACGAAGAATTTAGAAAAATATATGCCTTAATATTATTAAAATCCCCACAGTTATGGTTTGATATATTCAATCAATAAATCCAAACAGACCAAAAATAGAAAACTGCTGTTTACCGATCCCCTAAATTTTTTATTACTTTCAATAAAAAACTTTAAATCAGCGAAAGGAAAATATTAATCTTTAATTTTTCATAATAGCCCCTAAAAATTGTGTTCATTAAAGTTTTTACATTTTTAAAAATTAATGTATAAAAAGTAATCAAGTGACTTTATTATTATTTAAATAAATTATTTGATTAAAAGATATATATGACTTTCTCCGATATACACAGATCTCGGAGTTTCTTTCAAAAATTACACGCATTTGATGTTGGACCACACAAAAAATTAATATCCCAATATCCTTATCAGAAAATAGCCATCTTTAAAAACGCATCAAATTGAAAAACATTTTTAAGTTAAACAAATACTAACTTTCACTTGAAATCCAATACCACTAAACTTTATCTTATTATTTATTTATTGATTTTTTACTCATGATTAATGACGGGCACACACAGACAATGTTCAATCTCTTATCCTTAATGGAAGACTGCCTTTGATCTGGTTGAATAAAACGCAGCCTTCCGATAGGAATATGAGAATGAAATTTTAATGAATTAAGAACATTTTGCAAACAGTTCTACATTTTTCAACCAATTTTAATAAATTTCCAAAAGTTTTAGTCCCCTTCTAAAATTTACATACATTTTTCAACCAATTTTAATAAATTTCCAAAAGTTTTAGTCCCCTTCTAAAATTTACATACAATTTTCAAAATTTTGTTACATTTCTACAAAATTCAAAATGTCGATGAATTTCCAAAAAAAAATTTAATTTCAAAAAATTTCTACAACTTTCTACGCAATTTAAAAAAAAATTGTCAAAATTTTAATAAATTTTCAAAATTTTTAAAAATCTGATCAGTTTTCAAAGTTTTAAAATAATTTAAATTTTCATAAATCAGAAATTTCAAAAATTTTGAAGCGACCAGGCGCAATAGATCAAGCTGCTGAATTTAAAGTCGTCGCTCATTGGACTATCTATCGAAAGGACGGAGATTAACCCCCTTTCCTGGAGCAAAAAGTAGGGAATCACACAATGACTGCTATGTCTAACAGGGCTATTCGGTGACCCAAACGTCTAATTCCTTCACACGTGGAAAGATTCCCCGGAAAGTGCTCTACGGAAATTCCGGTTGGAAATTCCACTCACTATCACACAGTAATGCTGCAGCAAGTCGTCCCCGGTAGGTCACGAACGTCGTCCCAACAAATTTAGTTTTGCACCAGGTGCAAAACATATTTCTTCCTCGAGGAAGTTGAGTTTTGAATGAGTCTTGGAGGTAAACCTCCAATCTTTTTCATGATCTGTCATTATACAATAACTTTCAAGTGCACCAGGTGTAAAAAAAACACTTTCCTCGAGGAATTTAAATTCTAAATGAACCTTGGAGACCACCAACCAATTAGAACTCAACGTCCTCGAGGGAGATGTATTTTTTACACCTGGTGCACTTGACGATTATTTTATAATGACGGATCATGAAAAAGATTGGTTGGTTGCATCCAAGGTTCATTTAGAACTCAACTTCCTCGAGGAAGATGTGCTTTTAACACCTGGTGCTCTTGCACGTTATTTTATATTGACAGATCATGAAAATGTTTGGTTGGTTGCCTTAAAGGTTGATTTAGAACTCAACTTCCTGGAGGAAGATGTTTTTTTTACACCTGGTGGTCTTGGACGTTATTTTATAGTGACGGATCATGGAAAAATTTGGTTGGTTCCCTCCAACGACCATTTAGAATTCAACTTTCCCGAGGAAGACCTGCTTTTAACACCTAGTGCTCTTGTAGGTTATTTTATAGCGACCGATCATGAAAAAAGTTAGTTTTTTGCCTGCAAGGTTCATTTAGAACTCCACTTCCTCGAAGAAGGAATATGTTTTGCACCTGGTGGAAATTAAATTTGTTGGCACGACGGTCGTGACCTATAGCAGTCGACCTTGGGCATCATTACTGATAGCAACATATTTAATAGGAATTTCTAGAGCCCATCACAGGCTGCAAATTCCAGACTAAAAGTTAGTGGAATTTGTACGGAAATTGAATGAAATTTCCAACCGGAATTTCCGTAGAATTTCCGTGGAGCACTTTCCGGGGAGTCTTTCCACGTGTTTAACTCTTAATAATTATTGTAAAATTCAGAAGTGTGCTTTGATTAACGGTTAAATGGGCGATCGCGTGCTCCATGTTGATGGTGGTTCCACGGGCCAACCCGCAAACACTCATTGACATTATTATTATTCAAAATTTACATTTTTTTAAATTTAATGAAATAAAAATTTTAAAACATGACACTATTTTGTTAAAAATGTTTGTGGTGTTTTTTGGTATCAAATACAGGTACGGTATAAAAAAATCCAAGTCACAAAGTTCACAAAGGACGGCACTTAGTCAAACCTGTATTAATAGTTGCACCTGATGGTAACATTCTCGACATTTAAGGGCCGTACTTTTCTGACAGCCGTAATATTGAAGCCGCTATATTACAACATGAATTCGCAATAGACGCTGACAGAATAAGAAGGTGGTTCCAAGAAGACGATATTGTCATTGTTGATAGGGGATACCGAGATGCCACTAATCCTTTGGCGCGTTTGGGTATTATCTGGAAAATGCCAGCTTTTCTTCCACATCAGCATCAACTTACTACAGAAGATGCTAACGAATCGAGTCTAGTAACAAAGTCTAGATGGATCATCGAAGCTAGGAACGGACACATCAAATTAATTTTCAAATTCTCTCAGCAAGTAGTACAGATACAACACGTTCCTATCCTAGGAGATTTTTGTCGGATAACTGGAGTATAATTAACAGATACCATCCATTAATTTTCATGGAAGGAGCTGATGCCGAAATGGCCAATGAATTACTTGAAAAATCTAAGAACCCGAATGTCGTGCAAGCGCTGGTTGAGGCAGAAAACCTTAAAACAAGGAACGCCCAACGATGGGTTCAATTAGATGCGGGCCAATTATCAGATTTCTCAGTCCTGACACTTGAATTCTTAAAAGAATTCACAGTTGGGGTTTATCAAGTTAAACTTGCACCTTCTTAATTGCAAGACAAACTGCAAAGAGACAATGGCGAAGTATTCCACATTAGATGCTACAAGCGGATAATCGAGTACCAAAACCAGGATTTATAAGAATCAGAGTTTTTTTTCGATTTCGAAACGCGTCTAAGCATCAACTCTGGATTGCTTAGAGTCCGAACGGTGATGATGACATGGACGATGGTATAACTGACGATGAAGAACTTACTCGTATAGGATATTTTTGTACATACCAGTCAGGTGCTCGAACGGTTGGAACTTGTACAGGTATAAGCAGTGTATTATGGTTCTCCACAAATGACGCAGGAAATCGATTACCAGCAAGAGATATCAGTTCCCAGAAGTTGCCTTCATTGGCTAGAATCGACGACATTCTGGTCCTCTCTTTCCTTTATTGGCTAGATATCGATTAAATCTCGCTCATGTCTTGCCTTCATTGGCTAGTATTTGACAATATCCTGGTCATAACTTACCTTTATTGGTCGGATATTGGCTCAGTCTTGCTCATATCTTGCCTTCATTGGCTAGATAATGACTAAATCTCGCTCATGCCGTGCCTTCATTGCCGGATATTGTTTTTAGCCGTCTGCTTATATTTATGTATTCGGATCGCGTTCTGGGTGGTTTTAACAACCCTATCCTTAGATTCTCCCCTTGTTTCTTGTAGTAACGAAGTGGTCCGACATGCGTTGTGCATTCTACCGTCCGCGGAGGCAACTCTTCAGTAAGAGAGTTATCTAGCAGGTTTGTTTTTAGAATTTTAATTGATTCGCATGAAGTTAAAATTATGCACAGTAACTTACAGTCTAAATGGCCGATTGGACGTTTTTGTTTGAGATGTTTGTTGAGAAACACTTACATTTTTATTTTTTTCACTAGTTCTTTCGTGTAATTCTCCCGGAGATTTAGGTTCATTTGTTTTATTTCATCCTGGGCTATGATTGAATTTAATTTTTGATCGAATTCCGTTTCACTACCTAATGTAACTATATAATTTTTCCAAAATGAAATTTTAACGTTTTCTTATTGGAGGTAATTTCTTCCTAAAATTCCATTTGTACTCAGAGGAAAATCTGGAACGACAAGGTGAAAACTGATTTAATCCAGGGGATGAAAATTCTACGGCTGGGGATTCTAAATTAACATTTGCATCGGAATTTGTTCGTATTTGACCAGACATTGTATTCTTGTATTACGCTTCAAGATCTCTGTGCTCGTTTGACGCTCTCCTTTCGTCTCGCTCGTCGCGGCGTCTGTTCGCAGAGCGGGGTGCGAGTTTAAACTCGAGAAGTCTGTTAAGGCCTGAAGATTAATCTTATTTATCTGATAGCAGATATTGTGATACCCTGTATTTTGTAACGGATTCGTTAGAAAACAGGGATTGCGTGTGTATGGATACTCGTATGTTAGAAAGTCATTAGATGATAACTCAAGACTGTTCTCAGTTACACCATTTGGAAATTCGAGTATATGAGAATGTCTATGATACAGATTTTTGGGTGTATCGGAAGTTGTCATAAAACGGACTCAGAGTACGGTCCCTTGAATCTGAGTAACTAGGTTGATAATGCCTGGGCTCATGATAATAACTTTTTCAGTAGGGAGGATTTAATTGAGACTCCGGATTGTATAACTACGCATAAAATCTGCCTAGCCGCTTCAGGTCGTTCGAGTTGACCCCTGATGACTTAAAAATCAGTTTTCGAAAATTAAATTTTTTAACACATTAGTTTTTAGAAAATTTCATGGCGCATCTTTTTTCTCTCGGCAAAAAAGTTGTATCTTTTACCGTTTCTGAACAAAATAAAAAGTAAATTATTTTTCAGACCAGCAAATTTACTAAATATTTTCACTTCAACTCGCTTCGAAAGACAAAGTTCTTTATATTTTAAGATGAAAATTTGAGAGCTTTTCCTTCAAACGTTCCTTAAGATAATATGCAACTAAAAATTTATTGGTTTTGTAAAATAAACAAGTTATAAATTTTATTAACAAACAGTATCAAAATAACGTTAGACAATTCTTAAACGCTTTATTTATCGAGGAAATTTTAAGTAAGCCCAAGCTTCCAGCAAAAGAAATGCTTGGTAGGATATTATTAAGTTTTCTGAAAAGTTTTACCCTAATTGAATTATTCGATAACAAAATAGAATCATTAAAATATTGACCTAGCACGTGAGGGGAGATAACTTCGGAGCCCGGTTGCACCGTACCATTTAGTTCGTTAGAATACAACTATTTTTTTATATGGTACAATGTCCTTGAAATAGGTGTCCATTAGAAACATAATGTAAAACAAAAAACGAGGGAACCTTCAATTCATTTTTAAGATTAGCTAGGAAAGTAGTACTCATCTCTTAAAATTTAGTGAACATTGCATTTGGTTCCTAATCAAACAAATCTATAAGTATTGAAAATGAATAACTAAAAAATTAAATGATGCGTTTGCTAGAAACCCTAACTGGGGGTAGGAAAATAAATAGAAACAAAGAAAACAGGGCTAATAATATTAGCAAAGTAAAGAAAACCAAGGTATTTGTACGCACACTTCCTTTAAAAAGATAAAAATTTCAATACTTATGAAAGTGAATAAAAAATAAATTATTGACTTTGAATATTATTTTTTTATTATGTTCATTTCGTAAAAATTTGCATAAGTAATATTTATGGCATATTTTATATGCATACTACTGTAAACTGGTGGAAATAAGAGAAACAGCATTTATTTATTGAGTAATAAATTAAAAATATTAACGATGTTTTCAGTATCAAGTCGACAAGCACATTACTCAATCTTTAACTTGATTTACGAAATCAAATTTGGAAATACTTGATCTAAGTTTTCCATTTCATTTTCTCTTGTCAAGTACTTTGTCTTTCTTTGCGATTTGAAGTGAAAATATTTAGTAAATTTGCTGGTCTGAAAAATTAAGTTTTTTTGATTTTTCACAGAAGCAGAAAAAGATACAACTTTTTTGCCGAGTGAAAAAATTTGCGCCGTGAAATTTTTTACAAAGTGATGTGTTAAAAAGTAAAATTTTCGAAAACTGATTTTCAAGTCATCGGGGGCCAACTCGAGCGGCCTGAAGCGGCTAGGCAAATTTTATGCGTGGTTATAGAATCCGGAGTCTCAATTGTTGTCCGGCTTTGTATTCAAGCGCAATTTTTAAAGCATCATCTAAACTAGAGGGGTCTCTTGCTTCTACTAAACCTGAGATACTTCTGGCAAACCGCGTTTAATTGCTTCGAGAGCCAAGTCGTTCAAAGGGGCTAAAAGTTGATCTACATTGGGGTATTTATCTTCGATTGCAGCTTGCGCTCCTGATTTTAAAAGAGTCACGCGATCAAAGAATTCACTGATGCTTACTTCTCGTCTCATTCTAATAGTAGAAATTTCATACACATACCATGCGTAAGTTTTACTGGGGTCAAAACGTGTTTTTAAATATTTGAATAAATCTTTAATTGTTGTAAAACTTTTTCCGTAAATACTATCTCGTGATGCGCCTATTAGTCGGGCCAATACGGCTTTAAGGTACTGTGTATCGCAATTAGGGGGTTCTGATGATTCTCCGTTAGAATGTCTTGAATGAAATCCCTAACGAGCATGTTTTTCTCGTCGTAACAAGGAATATTCGTGACTCCTTGTTGTACAGCGAAACACGCTGCCATGGATGTCATCATGGTTTCACTGAGTGTGCGATTGATATCGCCCGTAAATTGAGTTTGATTTGGATGATTCGGCATTTTTTAAAAGGTGCCCATTACTTGGTGATGTCTATTTTAGAACGCAAGTGAGTGTCTATGGATAGGGATTGTTTGACAGATTCAGAATGTTGAATTCATATAATAATTGCAGAAAGGAATTTTTGTTTCAAATATTGAATTTATGCTCGAATTAGTTTAAATGCGATAATGTTTGTTGCAATTCAAGTGGATTGTCTGACTATATTCGCGTAGATTACTGCTCGCGAGTTGCCTCGTTCGTTCAGTGGAAAAATACGGTAATGACTAGACGTTCTCTAGCTTCGCTTACATACAGGGTTATTTTTATAAAAATTTCCTATCAGCTTTTTGTAGCTGGTTTAGGTAACTGTATTAGTAACTATATTGTATTACTGCATCTTTATTAATCATTAATTGAATAAACGCGTTACTGAAGTATAAGTAAACGGTCTGATCAGGAACGCGTACCTATCACTTCGCGACCGGCTCCCTTCATTGAGTAGAAAGAGGCAGTAACGGTTAGACACACTTGATTCGTTGAATAACGAATGGAAAGATGTTGATTGTGTCTATTAATTGAGGCTTTAATTTTAACTTTCTCTTGTCGTTAAAATTGAATGAATTTGATAATATTAATTCTGCTGTAGGATCTCCATCCACGAGTGATGAGTCCGTGAACGAGAGATTCTTACAACGGAATAAATCTTGTTTTTCCTAGACTATTAGGAATCTAAATGATAAAGACAATTAAAAAGTGTAGCGCAGTGTGTCTTGTTTTCATGCCACAGTTTGAATAGCCTGAAGCATTGCCATAATGTAAATTTAGGAATTTGATAAAACCGAGTTAAAGGATTTAAATTAACAAAAGGTTTTAAATTTTCCGAATTAATTAGGTTGTACTCTTATTATTCCTTTTACTTGGAGTTTGATCTCTGTTGCGATTTATTCGAGAGCTATCTTAAAATGACACTGAAGTTAAATTTTGTTAATAAAAACACTGAATTTAAACGGAAGTGACTATCCCTTCGCTGCCACCAAATCAGCTATTACGTCCCGAGCAATTTATTTTTGTTTCTGGGTACGTTGTCAATTGTCAGTTCTATAGGAACTGTGTTAATATGCAGTCTTTAAATAAAAAAGGATGGTCAGATTAACAATAAATTTATTATAAAGTCATAGAATAGATAGATAGTTACAAAATATTAACTTACATGTACCTTTTCTTTTAAGAAAGGGCGAGAGAGAGTTGCTTTGTCGACTGGATATCCGTTGTTATCGTAGGGCAGCGACGAAACCCTACCAGATGGTTTTTTAGTGAATACAATTCACAAGCACGATTCACAATTAGTAGTGCGATATAGGGCCCTAAGAAGTTGCCCAATCCACACTTGAGTTATTATCCCTCCTTGGTAAGTTTGCATATATCTTGTGGTTTCTTTATTACCGACCGTAGTACAGTTACCATAGTTAGGT
>JAAAKG020021364.1:0-20285 GCA_010014905.2 Druon quercuslanigerum | reverse complement strand
ATATCCAAGACAAGGGTGCGTCGGCGTCACGTGTCCCTGGACGTCCTAACTAACTTTTAAATCGTAAAAATAAAATTGGCATTAAAATTTAAAGTTTATGATTAAAAAATCAAGAATTTAACTGTTCACTAGAGAATTTGTTTTTATGGTTTGAAAACAAACAATTTCATTAAAAATGTATGTACTTTATTGTGAATCCGATCTTTTTAATATACCATAAATCTTCTCAAATAAAAATACTAATACATGGTTAAAAGTGTGACTAATTTTTTACTAGAATTTATTTTTTTTCTAAAGATTCATCTCCTTCTGTAAAAATTTCAAAGCAAATTGAACTATTCCATTTTTGTTAAAAATTCATACCTTTGGGTTGAAAATTGAATTATTTTCTAGAGAATTTGCCTTTTTACTTCAAAAATTAAAGAAATTCTTTGGATATTTTTATCCATCTTCACTGGAAAATCTTTACTGGCTAAAATTCAATTCTTTTACTGAAAATTCGTCTTTGTTAAAAAATGCATCTCCTTTAGTAAAAGTTGTATACGTTTTGGTTGGGGATTCCATAATTTTGTAAAAAATGTGTCTTTTTTGGTTAAATTTATCTGTTTTTAATTGAATAAACAAAATCTGATTGAAATATCAGCTATCAGATGTTTTGTGGTGAATTTATCTTCTTAATTTATTGAAAATTCAACTAGTGATTTTGACTTATTTCTTAATAATTTTTTTGTTCAATATTTAGCATGTTGGACACAAAATTTTACTAATTTAGTTGATTTAATTATTTTTAACATTTTGAATATATATTTTTTTAACCTAACTGTTTTGTGAAAAATTTATTTTTTAGGGTAGAAAATTTATTAATTTAGATTAAAAATCCAAATGCCTTTTAAAAATTCGTATTTTTGGCAGTTTGGGAATTCATCAACTTGGTTAAAAATTTAATTATTTAGTTAAAGTTTAATATTTGTAGGCCGTAAAATCCACTGTGTTTAAAAATGCAACTGTTTTCTTAAAAATTTTATTATTTGTTTAAAAATTCAAATATTTTTCTAAAAAACTTGTCAAATCAAACTAGTACAACTGTTTTTTACAAATTCGCCTTTTTTTCTTATAAATTCATCTCTTTTGGTAGAGAAAATCTTGGTTGAAAATGCAACCGTCTTCTGAAAAATTATTTAAAAAATTAATTATTTTTTATTTAAAAATTCGACCGCTTGTTTGAAATTCTGACCATTTTGCTAAAAATTAGTTTCTGAAAGTTGAATATTCAAGTTTATGTTTACAAGTCAGCTCATTTGCCTGAAAGTTGAACTATTTAATTAAAAATGGAACTGTTTATTTAAAAATTAATTTTTTTACACAAAAAAAAATTATTTACAAATTTACCTATTTTGTTAAAAAAAATTATATTTCGACTTGAAATCTTAGGGGTTAAACATCGAATTCAATTGACACTTATACTTTAGTTTTATTGAAAAGAATTTATTCCCCTATTCTCTTTAAAAATTACCCTATTTTCTCTGTTTTAAAAGTATTTTGTGCTGTGAAGTCTGTTCAAATATTATTAGACTTTTAGGGTGAAAAAGTGTGCAAAATAACGTTACGAAGTTTTTACATGGCCTTAAATAAATTCCCGATAATTTCTTGAGCAAACTAACTTTGAAAAAATTATATGTTACCAAACCACTGGCCCTCATTCTAAAAATACTAATTTCGAAACAAGATGCACCATCGATTCTGAATTCTGATTCGGTGGTGAATTAACTTTAAATGAGAACTTTGAGAAATAATATTAATTTCGCTAAGAAATTTCATCTCTAATAATATATTCTGTCCTCTACTTTATCTCCTTTGCTCTTGAGTGATGGTGCTGAAGCAAAGAATCGATAAGGCAAAAGATGGACTTTGCAAAAATGAAAAACTTGGATACCCGCGAAAGGCCATAGAAAGAGCTAAAACACCGCTGTCTCTTTATTCCTTCAGGGAAGGCTGCTCCGCGATGCTTGTTGCACTTTTTACTTTAATAAGTTATCGTATACTTCGCAAGAATGTTCCATGCCATGCTGAAGTTACATTTTCTTTTACGTGCGATTAATTCTTCTACTCTTAAACTCCACCCTAAGACTTTTAAATTAAAATGAGGCTTCTAATTTAATAAGATATACGAGCAATTTACTCACGTACTACTCTGTTGCAATTTACTTATACCATTGACAATTACTTTTATGTGAATCTTTTAATGGATCAGCACTTAAATGCGAATGAAGTTAGCACCTTCTTCACAAACGATTTAGTGGCAGATTTATTACTTTTTTATTCTGCTTTATCCAACAACTGCATTTAATTATGAGCCAGTGAAGAGTGGCTTTTTCTAAAGTCTAGAATAAACGAGTCTTTCAAAAGTTTGCTAATTATAAATTTGATTATAGTTACAAGAGGCTGTCAAATTTACTTCAATTCAGGAGCCAAATTATGTTTTTTTTTAAACCGAAAAAATATTTGAATTTGCAGTGAACACAAAAGTTAACTTTAAAACAAACAGCTGCATTTACCACCAAATAGTTGAATTTCGAATTTGCCACCAAATAATCAAATTGTGAACAAAAATTATTTTTTATTGAATTTGTAAACAAGAAATTTTCTACCGAAATAAATAATTTTGTATCCAAAAAACGAATTTTCAAAGAAGCCGTTGAATTCTCAAACAAAAAAGATAACTTTTCATCGAAACGCTTGAATTAAAAAAATGTTAATCTTTTATAAAATAGTTGAATTTTTAACTGGACACTTGAATTTTCCGAATTTACTAGTATTCCAAACAATTTGGCTTTTATTTTAAGGATTTAACGATTTGGTGGAAAATGCAACTGTTTAGTCAAATATGGTCTCTTTTACTTGAAACTGTAACTATTTGGTTACAATTGTAACTGTTTATTTAGTTAATAATTTTTTGTTGAAATTCTAACCATTTGATCAAGGAAACGTCTTTTTTGGTTAAAAATAATTCTTTGCGAGTTTAAAATTCAAATGTTTTATAAAAAATACGACTTTAAAGCTTGAAAATTAAACTCTTCCGTTAAACGAATGTTCCAAAAAACAGTTAAATTTTCAACAAGTTACTTCAATTTTTAACTAAAATAGTGTCAAAAAGATCAAATTTTTCAGCAAAAGAGATCAATTTTTAAACAAAATACGAAATGTCAAAAAAGAGATAAATTTTAAACAAGAAAAAAATTCTCAGTAAGGAAAGAAAAAAATTATTATTAATGTGCGTGATTCTCAAAACAAAAATATAAATTTTTAACAAAAAAGTTAATTTTCAAACAATTAGTTGATTTTTGAAATTTTAAAGTCAAATTTTCATCAAAATATTTAAAAATTTTACCGAAAAGAAGAACAATAAATTATAAACAATTAATTTTTAACTAAAAATATAATAGTGAAATTTGAAAATCTTAAAGAATAAACTAAATTTCAATCAAGAAGATTAATTTCTGCTAAAAAATCTAACACACAAAAAATACATACATTTTCAAGCAAATTGTCCTATTTCTAAACATAAAATATAAATTTTTTAAACAATGATGAAAAATTGCAGTTTTAAGTAAAAAAAAATTAATTTTCACAAAAAAAAGATTTTTTAACAAAATGGTTAAATGACCAACAAAAGAGACAGATTCTTAAATAATAAAATAAATTTTTGGCGAAGTAGTTCTACTTTTAACCAAGTGGTTGCATCTTCAATAAAGAAGAATAATTTTCTACTAAAAAATCAAACACACAAGAAAATACATACATTTTCAACGAAGTTTGAGAATTTCCAAACACAAACTACCAATTTTCTACCAATAATCAAATATTTCAATTTTTAGTTAGAAAAAGTAATTTTCACCCGAAAAAAAAGAATTTTTAACAAAATTATTAAACGACCAACAAACGAGATAGATTCTTAAAAAATAAAATAGATTTTTAGCAGCTCGGTTAAACTTTAAACCAAGTGGTTGTATTTTTAATTAAAAGGATTAATTTTTTACCAAAAGACCGAACTCAAAAGAAAATAAATACATTTTCAAACAAATTGACGAATTTCCCAACACAAACTATAAATTTACAAACAATAATAAATTATTTCAGTTGTTAGTTACAAAAATTAATTTAAAAAACAATAATTTTCAACACAATATTTAAATCATCAATAAAATAGATAGATTCTTAAATAATAATAAAAAATTGAGAAAAATGATTCTACTTTAAACCAAGTGCTTGTATTTTCAATCAAGAAGAATAATTTTCTAGTAAAAAATCAAACACACAAGAAAATACATATATTTTCAAGAAAATTGGAAAATTTCCAAAATTAAACTATCAATTTTCTACCAATAATGAAATATTTTAATTTTAAGTTACAAAAAGTAATTTTCACTCAAAAAAACAAATTTTCAACAAAATAATTAAATTTTTTAGCCAAATAAATAGACCTTTAACTAATAATATGATTTTTAACAATGCAGTTTAACTTCCAATCAATCAGTCACATTTGCAATTAAGTTTCAACCAGTAATAAAATAGTGAAATGCTCAGTTCAAAAAAATTAATTTTCTACAAAAAAGGGAATTGATTTTCAACAAAACTGTTTGTTCTTCAACCGATAGAAAGAATTTTTAACAAATTAGTTGAGTAAGTTACAATGGATAATAAAGTAGTAAAATTTTAATAAGGAAAATTAATTTTTAACTAAAAAGAACGAATTAAAAAAAATTATTTTAATCTTTAATCTAATAGTAAAATACTTTTCAATTAAAAATAATTAACTCTCAACAAAAAAAGTAGTATTTTCTTACTGGGTTCTAGTAATTCAGTTTGCATTGAAGCAAAAAAGCAAGAAAAAGGGGAAGTTTATTGAAAACGGTGGAAAAAGAGTAATTCTATAACAAACTTGAAATATGGAGAATAGGAAAAGAAAGTGTGAAAGCCTGCAAGGACATGTTTTACTTGCAAAATAAAATTACTAATATTGATTTTTTTGCATTTAGAAAAATTGTTATTTAAATTAATATCTTCCATGTGTTATGTTTGTGAACGGTCTCATAATACTTCTCTCAATATGAATTGTCAAAGTTAGAGCTTTCCATTTTAATGTTAAGAAAATTAAAAGTTTTGAGAAATTCGGAAAATGTTCCAGGAAGGTTCCCAAAATTTAATTTATAAATTTGAAGAATCCTAAATAAGATTAAAATCAAATTTAAAATCCTAATTAACGTCCAATAATCAAGTTAATGAGCAGAATTTCCTTAAAATAAAATGCAGAATCCAACGACAAAATTCGGACGATCAGCATAAAATCCTCCCATTCCAATCTAAAAAAAATCATCTTCTTCCCTAATAAAGAAAAGAAAAAGAATTTCTCCCCTAGAAAAAAAAATGGAAAGAAAAAATGAGAAGGAAATCATCCAAATCCCCTTCCTTCTCTCTTTTTTTAAAAAAAATTCTCATCTATTTAAAAATGTTTTCTTTTGTAGTTTGATAAAAAAAAAAGACGAAAGAAAGGAAAAATATTATTTATAAATGAGATTTTTTTTTTTAAAAAAGAGAGAAGGAAGGAGATTTGGATAGTTGCCTTCTGATTTTTTCTTTCTTCTTTTTTGTTTTTGTTTTTTTTTCAGAAGAGAAATTCTTTTCCTTTTCTTGTTTAGGGAAGAAGATGATTTTTCAGATTGTAATGGGAATTTTTAATGCTGATTGTCTAAATTTTGTCGTTGGATTCTTGATTTTATTTTCAGGAAATCTTGCTCCTTACTTTAATTTATTTAATTACTTCAATTCCTTACGAACATTCCGGGAACCTTCCTCAGGAACATTCCCTGCCACGCTGACATTTACCTACTACCAGGAATCTTCCTTGAACATGTTTATGAATTCTCCGAATCTTCTATTGGAAAAGGTTTTGCATACTTTAAATTTAAATGTAAAATCGATATGTAAAATGTAAGTCGCTAGATGTCTTTTACCATAAACGTGGACCATCCTGAGAGCCTTCGTATACTATGGTGGTCGTGTCTTTTCGCTCAGACGTCCCAGAGGGCAAAAATCCCTGTACGAATATCGGGTTTTCTAACTTCTTTCCTTCCACTGGGCGATAAAATGCTCCTTGCCGATAATTCGCAAAGTTGTCATTGCTAGTTTGGACTTGCTGAGATTCGTGCAGGAAAACTGTTTAAACTTTATACATTTATCGCGACAGGCGAAAAAATAAACGATTCTTCCCCTTTACTTGAAATGGATAAAAGACCTTTTATTTATCAACTTTGGCACTGCACGTATGGCCTATGATTTCTCACCATTGAACTCTCATCCTTGACCTCTGATCTCTCGTTCTTAACCGTTGACTCCCAGTCTTTACCATATATTATACAGTGAAACCTCTCCATAACGGACACTTACCGTAAATGACTTTCTGTCCGCTTAGGAGAGGCGTCCGTCTCAGAGAGGTTTCAGACCTAGAGAGTGAGTTGCTGAAGAGTGATATTAATAATGAATTCAATTAATAATTACTAATAGTTATTAATAAATGAAGAAATAAAATGAAATTACAAAAAAATTTAAAAACACATGAATAAATCAAATGGATTAATAAATAAATAAAATAAAATAAAATTCATATCTTGGCAGTGAACAATAGAGAGACCTTAGGTGTTTGTCAGGCCTACTGACGATAACAATTACGTTTATTGCGACCCTTATGTCTAGCATCAAGCTAATGAGTCAGGTTGTATTAAAACTGTATGTCTCATAGAGCTAAATCCATATCTCGAGGGTTCAACAAAGGACCTGTGATCTTTATGGTTAACCTTTCACCTTTGACCTGTGCTGTGCTGTGCTTTGACCTTTGACCTGTGTACAATATCTGACCTATGATCTTTATGTTTAACTTTTCACCTTTGACCTGTGCCCTCGAAACCTAAAATCCCATCGCTTCACTCTTCACGGATAATTCTTGACATCCGACCTCTAAGTTTTTTCCCTTATATTTGATATGATACCTTGTCTCTGCATTTGTGTACTTCTATTCTACTAAAATTGATGATTCTTTTAATTTAAGAATAGAATTTTTCAACTGAAAATATTTGATAAAAATCAAGTTGATCCTCGTATTCAAGGGTATTAAGCTTATCTGTTATTATAATATAAAATGAGAACCTGTTATATATGTTATTGTGAATATCCTCCCGGCTAGCAATTAGGATAAAGAGTCAAAGTTTGTTACAAAATATCTTAAAGTCAACAATTCTTAATGGAAGTGCAGAATAAAAAATTTGATTATTTAATAAAGAAATTATAAAAGCAGATGTAAATTTTAGGCATTTAAAGCAAGAAATGAAAATTTTTTTCATCATTACCGTTTCAAATTATCATCGCAGTAAGAAGAAATTAATAAACAAACAGATTATTTGGTTATTTACTCACATAAATAAATATTTCTTTTGCGTAAGCGACTCTGAATTGATTTAATAGTGATGTTCCGTTAGCAAAATTCGACCTTCGAACATATTTTTTTGATATCAAAAACAAATTATATAAGAATTTGCACTATTAAGCCAGTTATTGACAGAAATAGTATCTGCATTCAACACGTACACATCTGTTTGGTCATGTTATAAATAAAAATTTTATTTTATTTTTCTTTTTATTTATATTGTTGATTAGATTTTTAAAAGTGTTTTTTTTCTTGTGGGTTGATAATGATAGAAATTAAGAAGATGAAAGAAGAAAGAAAAAAGAAAAGAAAGGGGTTTTGGTTAGTTGCGTTCTCATTTCTCTTACCTCTTTTTTTATTTTTGTTCAAAGGAGAAACTTTTTTATTTTATTTTTTATAGAGAAAAAGAAATTTTTTATGTTTTTAAAATTGCAATGGGAAAATTTTATGTTGGTTGTCCAAATTCGGTAATTAGGTTCTTGGTTTTATTTTCAAGAATTCTGCACATTAACTTGATTATTGGACGTTAAATAGAATTTTCAATTTGATTTTAATCTCATTTAAACTTCTTCAATTTCAATATTAAAAATATTTTTAGTAAAAGCAAAATATTTTTCTGGAAATAAGTGGCCGAATAGCGCATTGGTTGATATAGCTTTATTTATAACATTAAAAAAACGTTTTAGGTAGACAAGGTTTTTTAGAGGAAAATAAATATAAAACGAATCTAAAGTCGTTTAAATGAAAGAAGAATTTATTGTTCTGAATAAATAGGTGAATATTGCATTTGTTTATAAAATCTGATTCAAGTATTAATGATTGTTATTTAAAAATAACGTTACCTAATACTTCATTACGGTAAAGTCAATTTCATACAAATTATTAAGAAAACCGGACTTCATTCTTGCATTAAAACACTGTATTTTACATTTGTTTATGAAATTAACAAATATATATTTGTTCGAATATTGTTTATTCTTTGACACTAACGGTGGAATATAAAGTTGTAGATCTATAAGAAAAAAAATTTATATCATAGAACCACTAACTTGCAAAGTTTCTTATATAATTTGTTTATAAAAATTAATTAAAACATTTTATAAATTTATGTCGTGTATCAGAAGCCTCTAAACATTTTTTTATTGAACATAAATTTATTTCAATTCATTGCGAAAAGATACAAAATAAAGTCTTTAGTGTCCAGTTACAAACTCTCAAAAAAAGATCAAAATATTTTAAGAATGCTGCAGGCTCTTTTTGGGAAAATTTTAAAAGTGTCTCTCCACTGTGAGTCCCCTTTTAATCATAGATACGATTTTGAGAGAGGCGATTCTGTAGAATATACAAATTGACTTTATTTTTATGGAGTATTTTTAATTTGCAAAATTTTATTCTGGAATGTAAAGAATAATCAATTTTATTTTCAAGTTTCTCATAATAGACAATGTAGAATATAGTATACTAATGATATAAAAAAGATTGCTTTTCACATTAGAGAAAAGTTTCTTATATCTAGTTTATTCGTCACTTTTTTAAAAAAATGTTCTATTTTATATCTTCTAATGCATAATATACATCAATGGAGAATAGATTCCAACTCTCTTGATATAAAATCATTACTATATATCTTACTATTATATTTTTACTAACTATTGTGTATAAGAATTTTAAAATTCTATAATTAATTTCAAAATTTAAGGGGGGAGTAGGCTCTTGTGACTTTCGAAAAATTAATTTGTTCCTTCTTGCATTTTCTTATAGTACAGAATTTAACCCCTTCTGACCGATGTCAGTCACTTTCTTTAATTAAAAATTAATTTTTGCCTGTCATAAGTGCCATAAAAAATACTTATTAATTTGAAAGATGTGGTATGATAAAATTTTGGTAGTGTTTGAGCAGGAGAAACATATAAAACAAGGCAAATATAAAAAAAAGTGAATCGTTGGTAGTTGCAAAATAATTTACGTTTGTCCTCATATGTGTACACCAGTCCATCGTGAAACACGCATTTATGCACGAAAATATGTACACTAAACAATATATGCCTTTACATTTTATGTTTGTAGGACAAAAAAATAAAAGATTCATGAAAATATTATTATTTTATTTGTGAGTTTATAGTGCCGGTCAGAATAGGTTAAAAATGTTGTGTAAAAATTTTAAGTAATTAGGAGGAAAACTATATAAGCTGATTATTCGTTATTATTCGTTATATAATTATTCGTATAATTATTTGTAGGAAGTGTGTTTTATGCAGCTTGAATCAATGATTTAGTGTAAGTTAAAAAAATTAATTTTGTTCTTTACTTTTTCAATGTTTAAAAATTTAAACGCGTTCTAATCGAAACTAGCATTTTCAAAGTCGGTACCAACTCTTACTCAAAAACTACTACATTGCCTCCCTCCAAAGTAGTTTTTGTATTTCATTATTTGTATTGACGAATAGGATCAAACATCAAAACTAGTTTCTAAGTCACTGGATTACAGAAACTGCCAAATCGCTATTTTTGCTTCAAATGTCCACCATAAATTAAAAATGTTTAAAAATATATTTTTTATCACACTAGATAATTAATATAGGCATTATGTTAAAAAAACAGTTTAGATTCATTAATTGAGGCAAAACATGCTAAAGAAACGCCTACCCTTTTGCCAGTATGGCCCTTCAACAAAAATGCTACCCCCTAGAATGTCCCTCTTTTCACCTTAGGGGATAATAGGGGATTACGGGAAATAGGATATATGGTTTTATTTTCACTTCTCACACAATAGAAAAGAAGGCTACGAGAAAAGTGGAAAGGTTTTGATCTGAATCTTTAACAAAACACGCTTCACCCTACCCTTTGTAGGGGTCTTCTTTACTTTCGAGTTTCGATTGCACGTCATCAAATATGGGGCGATTTTCAAACTTTTAGAAGCTTAAATCTATTCACCTTATCAAATGCTTTGCGTTGGTCAATGAATATAGAGAAAACTTTTTTGTTCAATCTTAAGCTTATTTGTGTGATCTCTTAAGAGCTGAATATCTGGTCTACACATGATGTTCCTACCATAAATCTACATTGAACTTCTCAGATCATTTCTTCTGTTATTTTCATTAACCTACAAATAAATATTTTTTTAATATTTTGCCTACGGCCCTAAATAAACTCACACCCTTATATTTATTTCAGTTACCTTTATTACCCTTTTCTTTGTATATTGGAACAATACTATCCATCGCTTCTAAAAATTTCAAAATTAATACGATCCTTAATATTTTTTATTTTTCCGTTATATCGCTAATATCAAAAGCGCAGATTCTTTTAAGCGGATTTTCCAACGTTTCTCCAGGCATCTTGTTCCGGATATATTTTTAAAAAAAGTCTTAAAAATTATGTTTGCATATACTAAACCGCCCCCATTGTATTTTAGAGCAAAACATTTTATGCCATAATTAAACTAGAGGAAATTCTGAAAAATTTGAGGAAAAAGACCTCCTTATCGCCAATAGGTGCCGAGTTATGGTCCTTCAAAAAACCCGATTTTTTTTTTTAAGAGGCGAAAAACCCCAATTCTAAAGATTTTATCTGTACTTGGAACCTGTTGATTTTACAAAAAAATATTCAAAACATCAATTAAAGTAGGCGCAATTTCGAGTCATTCAAAAAATTGAATGCTCTATCCCCAATAGGTCATAAGTTATGGCCTCGCAAAGTTGACGACTTTTGACCTATTTTTCAGTGAAAATTGCACATGTTCAGTTTTTTCAAAATAGTTCGCCTTTCGGTGAAGATACGTAAGTAGAGCAAGGGAAAAAAATTTTATAGACGGATATCATGCAAGTTTTTTCAAAACTGCTCGTATCGTACATATCCCAGAGAAAAATTTTAGTAAAATAAATTATAGAGGACTAAATTTTGCATAAAAAAGACTTTTTTAGCTCTTTTAGGTCAAAAGTTATGACCATAAAACTTTTACCTTTTTCATTTTGAAGGCTCTGTATGTATTGGAAAATCTACTTTGTTTAAAGAATACGTTTCACACTATGAATTGTCTGCATATTTCATGTATCTACTTTGTGAAAATTCCTTCAAGAATATCTGTTGTCGAAAATAAGCGAATAAAAATTATATAAATTAACTGGTTTTACATTGCTTATTTATTATTCATAAAAAATGTTTTTGACACATTTTGAAATTCTCAACATAAAATAAAACAACATTATAAAACTAATCACGTTAATAACATTTTTTAAGAATAATAAATGAAAAATGTAAAATCATTTATTTTTTTTTCTTTATTTACTTTTCAAAACAGATATTCTGGAAGTAATTTTTAAAAAGTGAATACATAAAATATGCACACAATTGATAGTGTGAAGCGTTCTATTTGAACAATGGTTAAAGAATTGATTCTTTTTTAACAAAAAGGAGAACAAAGTTTACTTGTAATGAACTAAAAATGCCTTCCGAATGGAAAGGATCAAAGTTTCATGGTCATAATTCGTGACCTTCTTTGTTATTCCTAATGTGTCCCCTAAGGCTTAATATAACTTTTATTCCTTACAATGTTTTCTCCTACGTATTTTTATAAAATCTTATCCTTACTATTTACAGTTATTTACAGCTATTTACATAAAATTTTAACTCGTGACCTGTAAGAGCTAAACATTTTTTTTTATTCTATGCAAAATTTAGTGCTCTATAACTTATTTTATTGCAAACTTTCTGTAAGCTATGTACGAAATGAGTACTTTTAACAAACTTTTTTGGCTACAAATAGCTCAAAATGCAACAAAATTCTGTTTCTTTGAAGAATCATAACTCTTGATCTACAGAAACTAGAATATTTTTTTCTTTAAATTTACGCATAATGTCCTGCCCTAAAACTTTTACTCTTGCACCACTTACATACCTTAACCGCCAAAAGAAGTATTCTAAAGAACTTACAACGAGTAACTTGCTTTGAAAAGTAGTTCAAAATTGGTCAACTTTGAGAGGCCGTAAGTTATAACCTATTTGGGCTAGATCATTGCATTTTTCAAAATTACTCGAAATTAATGCTACTTTAGTTTCAGTTTTAACATTTATTTGTATAAAATTAACTGGCGTCAAAGTACAAAAAAAAATTAAGAAATGAGATTTTTCGCTTTTTTCCAAAAAAAATCCGGGTTCTTTGAAGGACCGTCACTTGTGGCGCCTATTAGCGATATGAGGTTTTTACATTCTCATCAGAGAAGGTATTACATTTGTATAAAATTTGACCCCCCAGTTTTTGGATGTCTATATGTATGTTTGTATGTATGTCTGTCTGTCAGCACGATAACTTTTGAAAAAATCATTTTCTTAGCTTGGCCTTTGGTACACTCTTTTAGTGTCCTAAAAACAAGGTCAAGTTCGTTAACTAGTCATTTTGAATAAAAAGTCAAAAAGTGAGCGCATTTTGAATATTTTTGAGAACAATTTTTTTCATAAATGAACAGTTTTCTATACGGATGTTTATATTATTAAAAAATTCAAACACTACATCCTTTTTAATTTTGTTTATAAAAACAAAAATTACCAAAGTTATACAATTACCTAATTCGAACAAACATACGAAAATGACCATTTTAAGCCAAGTAATGCACGACATTAAAAAAAATTCAAGAGAAAAAAATGTTGCTTCTTTAATTCCCTAAAATTTGATCATAATAACTGTTTGAATCTTCTTGACAAATCGAAAATTCAAATTTTGACAGCATGCAAAATAACGGAAAACCCAAAAATTACATTTTTCAGCTAAACTCTGCAAAATATGGCATAAAATGTGTAGACAAGAATTATACATTTGAAAAGGATCTACAAACTTCTAATGCATCACTTTTTGATAGGATGCGTAGTTTTCGCTTCAATCGTGAAAAACCTCATTAACACGTTCTCATTACAACTTTTGTCTTTTAATTTCGTTTTTACATTCTTATCAGAGAAAGTATTAGATTCGTGTAAAATTTCACCCACCCAGTTTTTGTCAATTTTCTATGTTTTGAGAACCCCTGAATCCGAAAAATGCTTTTAATGCTTTTGATGCCTTATTCATTAGTTTTAAAAGGTCTATGCGCACGCCCTAGGCGCGCTCAAACTTGCAAACTTGCGCTCAAACTTTGGTGTTCAATTTTTTAATCTGATGCAATGAGCGTGTCAGTCTATGCAAACACAATTTTTTGAAATTTTTTCAAACATATATCCGAGATGGACGGGTATCAATTCTAGAAAATTTTGAATTTTTATCAGGATCACTTAAAATTAAAAGCACCAGGTGCCTGGACTACCCTCAATATTTCTAGTGCTGACTTACTCTCTAATGCTACTTTCTTCCAATAATGGCATTGGACAATTTAAAAAATAGTTTATTAATTTCTAAAAAATCAATGTGCATAGCCTTCTCTTAACGCAACTTTGTTTATAAACATTAATTAAAACATTTTATGAATTTATGTCTAGTATTAGAAGCCACTATACATTTTTTGTTTGAATATGAATTTACTTCTATTTATTGCGGAAAGATACAAAATAAAGTTGTACAAATGGTCATTTTTTAAGTATATTTACTAAAACGGATAAAAACAAAAAAAATATATGAGGAGATCGGTTCTCATAATTCTCTTTAGAGTTCAGTTACGAATTCTCAAAATAAATAAAATCAAAATCTTTTAAGAACTATGCTGACTTACTCTGTAATACTACTTTCGTCTATAATGACCTTAGACAATTTTAAAAGTAGTTTATTGCTTTCTAAAAAATCGATGTGTATTTCCTTCTCTTAACCCACTTTGATATATAAGCCTTCGACTAGTATTTTTATTTTTCTGTTTCTATCTTTATAGTTATTTTCTGGATCAAGTATCCCGTCATCGCTAAGGTCTGTAATATTGCTTTTTTTTTAAAATATGATTGTTTTTTTTTTGTTAACGACAAATCGGATTTCATCATTCCACCAAGCATCACCATTCATTTTTCCTACAACCGGAATACCACACTCCTAATCTTCATAAGCCTATATAACTATGAATATTATTACCCGAATTTAAAAAAGTATTATCCCAATGTGTTAATCTTATTAAAAGCCATAATGGAAAATGGACAAAATAATAACAGAAAAATTACATTAATTAAATTATATTAATTTTTCATTAAAAATTGTATTCGTTTACTAACAAGACGAAATATGAATGTGCATTCACCTAATGTATCTACCTTTTACCTTTGACCATAATAGCATAATAGCATTCACCTCATGAATATATATATATAGGTAGGTCTCAGGTGCGAAGTAAAATCGGATATTGACGGATTTTTATAAATAACCACTTTTTTCGTCTATAATTGAAAAAATATAGCGGTTTTTCGCCACATTTAAAACACGCGTGGGGCGTGCGTGTTCAACTGAATGTGTATATGTTTATACACTAGCAGGTTATGTTTAGAATCTTGCGAATAAGCAATCTCCCAGAATTCCAATCCATAGAGTGGTGAATTTATAAATTATATAAATCAAAAAGTAAAAATAAAAAATTGTTCTTATATTAAGGCCAAAATTTTTCAGGAACTGTTTACGGAATATTCCAAAGTTTTGTTAAAATGTACGAAATTTGTTAATACATTTCTCAGAGAAATAAAATTCAATAATTTATCTCTTCTGGTATCCGAGACCTAGCTACAAATTCGTAAAATTTTAACGCCAACATTTTTTTCGTGATGCTAAGGTTGATAATTCAGAAATCATTATTTTAAATTGGTCTTACTGCTGGATCGCCCGAGATGATATTTTTAGTTCAAAATTTGATGCATTTCTTTGTGTCAACTAATTTCTAGTATTTATCTAGTATCTAGTCTTCGACATTGTTTCAAGACAATATCTCAAATGTGTTCTCAATATCTCAATGTTCTGCATTAAGAAACTGTGCTCCTTATGTATTCCACACAGCTTGCCTAAGTTATATTGCTATTGGCACATGTACAGGAGGTAAGCTCTCCCGGCTCTTTAGCTATTATTCGATTACTGTCAAAACTATTATCAAAATTATTATCAAAGCGGGGAGCTTTCTTAAAAGCCAATTTTAAAGCCAGTTCGAAAAAGCTGTATCCGTTAGATAACAAGATGTTGGAAGCTTATTCAAGAACCCTAAGCTAACTTTTTGCTTTTTAATTAAATTCTTTTCAAAATAAATGTACAAACTATTGGTATTTTTTTCTTTGCCATAGACTAAGAAACAATATTTTCCATTGTTTATCAAAGGAATACCCTGGAACAAAAATAATCTAGATTGGAATTACATAAAGGAAATACTATATAAAATCAGTTACGAGTAACATCATTCTTTGCTGCTATCAAAAGAAAGTGCAATTTATTCTTAAAAAGCTTTTAATATTAAGCTTTTAACCAAAGGAAGATTGTAATACTACATTGCAGATATTTTATTAAGTGCGTATCAAATAAAAGAATTGATGTAGCACCTTTAGTTCAGACTGTTTTTAAACGAAAGCCAAAACATAATTTTATGTCATCCTTTCAGCCAGAAAGACATTTGGTATAGACAATTGAAGAAAGTGAACTCGCAATAATGCGTAGTTGGTTGAATTTTTTTTTTCGTTGGCCTATTTATATTATTTTTCCTAAAAATTCTACATTAAATATACATTACATTGTACATAATCAGCTTCGGATTTTTTTCACTGTAAATAAATTCTGTCATGCTCTTAATTTACAATCTTTTCATTATGAACACTTCGAATTTTTTAATTCTGCACATTGTAACATCTTATTCGCTCAATTATAAACGCTTCCATTAATAAATAATTTTGATGGGCTTCACGTATTGTGTCGAGAATTTTGCTCGGCTTTTCAAAAGTAGGTTTTTGAACAACACAACATTAAGTTATTTAATTTTGAATATAGATTTTCATTTTACAATAGCTTGCAATTTAGAATGTTATTGCAAAGATAAATCACTAGAAATGTAAAAAACCATCAGGCTTTTTTTGTATTTTTCTTGTGAACTATATTTTTATAGGGTGGAAGCGGGAGGGTATTTTAGTATCATGCTGTTTATATAATAATTATCTTTTTTCTGGATGGATAAACGTTTGAGAAACGAAGCAAAGAAGTTGATGATTTAATCAAAAATACATCAAAACTTTTTTTAAATCGGATATCAAATCAATTCACAGAAAATAACTTTTCCTGAAAAAGTTCGAAAATAACGCACCCTTTAGAACATTCTGTGGTTAAAAACGTTTAAATATTATACAGGAAAGATCATAGTTTATGTAGGTTATTTATAAAAAATTTATAATTGGCTTTTAAAGCAAGCAAGCACATGTATCTTTAAATACATTTTTTAAATTGTTGTATTACTTAGGCGAAAGTGCCATAAGAAATATTTTTGTTATAATAGTTTATAAGATTAAAAAAACTTACCTGAAGTTAAATTTAATTTAAATTGTGTGAGCTGCCTCGACGAGATACTTAAATTATTATGTAACAGTTATTGTTTAAAAAATTTATTTTTTTTCAACTCCAAATTGTTAACAGAAAAAGCTGAAAATTCTTACTACTTCCTTGCTAGTTGGACTCATAGATTAAACTTTTTTAAAACAATGTATTATGTTACAATATCGCGAGTTGCGATATATTCTAAATCCTCAAGCTATTTCATGAATGCACAAATTGTATCTTTTCATTTTTGTTATCTATTTATTGTACAAAATATCAGTAAGAACTATTTAAAGTATAATAACTTCAGAAATATGTCTTAACATTTATTAATTAGTCGATAGCACTTAGAAAATACCTTTAACTTGCCGTATTATATGATAATAATGTTTTTATACAAACGATATTGGATTTAACAATTAGAAACCAAAACATTCACGAAATATTATTAATTCGGGATATTATAAGATGAAAAATTGTTTGAAAAAATTAGAATTAATTTTTCAGAGACTTTTGAAGACTGTTAAACGTTACCAAAAAAGTAAAATTTGTAAGCTTCTTTCGTTAAGCCCTTCACAGTCAGTCGAGAACAACATTTCGTGCCAAAATTTTTTCAACAGAAAACACTTTAAAATCACGTTATATTGGCAGGTTTAATGTTTTTGGGCTCACTGAATCCAAATCTGATGTTGGATTTTCAAAATTCAAAATCGCAAATCGAAGAAGACGGACATAAAATATTAGAAATGTATAGATCTGGATAAGATTGGTGTTAGTTAGCTTTCTGGGGTCGCTAATTTCAAATCTGACAGTGTATTTCTAAAATTCAAAATTGCAGATTTAATACGACGACATGAATTATTAAGAATGTTCAGACCTTGATAAAATATTTTATACTTAGGTTTTTGGGGATGATGAATCGATAACAGGTGTTGGATTTTCAAAATTTAGAATAGCGGATGCTATATGGCGGGCATGAATTATGGGCAACATTTGTATATTGGATCCACGATATTGAATTTTGAAAATCCTCTAACAGATTTCGATTAAGCGAACCAAAAAAACTAAGTATCATGCATTAGTTCAAGATCCGAACATTTTAAATATTCATGGTTGCCATTCTGAATCCACTTTCTGAATTTTAAAACTTCAACATCAGGTTTAGGCCATGCAAGGTGATATCTCAACAAATAATATAATTATCAAGGTAGGTAATTTTTAAAAACTCATTCCTCCATGTTGGATCCCCTATTTTTAATTTTAAAAGTCCAACATCAAATTTGAAATCAGCGACCTGAAAAACGTACTTGTCACAAATTTTAACAAGGTCCAAAAATATTAAATAATTTATGTCTGCTATATTAGATCCGCCATGTTGAATTTTGAAAAAAACATATTCGAATTCAGCGCTCCTAAACACCTAATTATCAGTTTTATTAAGGTCAAAACATTTTCAATAATTCGAGTCCGCCATATAGGATCCGCTATTTTGAATTTCAAAATGCCAACATTAAATTTTAAATCACCAAATCCAAAAACCTATTTATCACCAATTTTATCAAAGTTCAAACATTTTTATAATTTGTGTCCACCATATTGTATCCACCATTCAGAATTTTAAACATTCTACATCAGATTTAAATTCAGCGACCCAAAAAACTGCAATATACCTAAAAAAATCAAATATTGTCACGTTAAATATATGTAACAAATGTCCACATATGTTACATGACACAAAAGTGGCACGACTTGTTTTGCATACACATGACGCAGTCAGTAAAGGGGTTGAGAAGTTAATTCAAACATAAATAGATTTTTAAAGCAATAAACAAAACAATTTAAGTAAAAATATAGACTTTCTGAGTTTATTAAATAGACAATTGCATTCATAGTGTAACCTTAGTTCGCGATATTCTATGGAATAAAAACGGTTTAATTAAACAAAAATTGTTTAAACAGTTAAAAATTCTACACATATTTCGGAAAACCCTCATTGCTCTGGAATGGGGTTATATTAAATTAAATATTTTTTGGGTTTGAAATAAACTATATCTGATACATTTAGGGACCTAAAATGTAGAGGCTGGAAACAAATGAGTTAGTAGAAATTGACGCTACCATGCTTAAAACCTAGTGCGCCATCCACTGCTTACGAGTGTGTTTCCTCGTATTTTCCATTTATTTTCATTGTACGTTAATTTTGCATCGCAAATTGTTTTCGGATTAAGCGCTATGTAAAACAATTTTCCTTGCGTGGCAGATCAATTTGCATTATAATTTAAAGCCGACTTGAATTTGTGTTAAAATGCAAAGCCTACAGCAATTCTAGAGTCTACTGTGATACTTTAAGGAAGAAGTTTTGCAACTTACCGGGGTTGCATCTAGCCGCGGTCTTCGCTACTTAGAGGAAAGTGAGTGTTAGTTTTCCTATTGTTTTTTGTGGCAAGTGTATTATAGATTATATGTAATAATTTAGGGTCGCTTACCGTGGTGGAAGCACTTGAACTTCTATGCTGTTTTACAGGGGTGTCAGTATGGGTGGTTTGTACATCCGAATTTAATTGACGATTTATCACTGGTACTGAAAGATGCTGAGATGGTTCTATATCCAAATAACAATGCGCCTCCAAGTGACTCTGTGCTCGTCTTTCTTCTAAAACTATCTTGCGAGCTGCCCGAAAAATCATGTAGTATACCTAATAACATTAATTTTTATTAATAAATATAATACTCTAATACATTTTGTTTCAATTAATACTTTTCCCAGAAAATAAATTATGCTTATACACTACCGTCGGAAATTATGATATCGATTGACGCAAGCACTATTAAAAAGCACTGCTGGCTTTGAACCACAATAAATCAGCGAAAAAAATGATAGAGCATTTTTAAACAACCTGTTGGAAAGCCAATGAAATTCCATGTCCAATAATATTTAACAGATTTTTTTCTGATCTGCTGAAGCAAATACAGCACGTGATAAGTTTAAAAAAAAATTCTAGATTTTCCAAAATATTCTACCTCGACTTCAACTTTTAGCATGACCTAGGAAAATTGTTGCAAAAATCTGAAAATTATACGACATAGAGCCTGAAATTTGATCTCAATTTAAGCTAAAGAAACTTAAAAAATCTTAATCGGTTCGCGAGATACGATTAAAAATGTTCAATGGTGTCTGAGTTGAGTTTTAGTCGACGATCATGGTTCTCGGTCGGTCTGCTGCTCGCCTCCTTCGTTGCGGCAGGGCCGAATATGCCACGCACAGAGGTGGTGTTTGATTGGGGCTCTCTTATACTTTTGATTCTGCTCATCAGTAATTTTTATTTTAAATTATTGTAAATTTTTTAAATT
>JAAAKG020021353.1:0-20285 GCA_010014905.2 Druon quercuslanigerum | reverse complement strand
GTGTCGCGGGTCAGTGCCATCTGCGATGGGCAACCCAACTAATTTGGCACCCCTCACTGCCCCTCATGCCTCGCGCCCAAGTTCTGAAAATTCGCCATTTCTCACTACAGGAGTTGACCGAGCCTGTCTGGAATACCTAGTCACTATTAATTTAGATATTCTTACTACGTTTTAGAGATAACATTGAGAAGTGTAGAGTCTCAGATAAACCTACTGTCGCAGAGCACTCATAGATAGAGTTCGAGATGGAATCAGATGCACCCGCGGGCCCTAAATGGGCCAGAAATCTAAGAAGAACGGGCTGGGATCAATTTTTCATGGAACTAAGAAGTGTACTTTCAGAGGTGCCCAGGTCAATCAGAGACGTGGATACCCTGGAGATGGCGGCCGATAATTTCACCGAAGCCATCAAATCTACTTATTAAAGTAATTTTCGACCTTCAGGAGTCCGAAAGTAAGGCGAAACATGAAAGCTGGACTAACTTATTCACAGACATAGAGAAAGGCGCAGAGGCGGCTAGACTAGATACTTTCGAGGAAATCAAAGCCGCCTGTGGCTGAACTTGGTCCGAAGCGCCGGCTACTCAAGGAGATTGTTACCCCAGCCATGATCAGTGGGTTCCTGAAGTCCTCCAGTCATTACAAGTCTCCTGGTCTGGATTGCATATATCCAGTCTTCTTAAAAAGGGCTGGTGAGATCATCATAGGGTCGATTATGACATTCGCTAGGGCTAGTCGAAATTTGGGTTATGTTCCGGTGCGAGAGTAGTCTTCATTCCGAAAGCAGGCAGGATCCGTTATACTTCACCCAAGGATTTCCGTCTCATTAGCATCTCATCTTTCTAGCTAAACACAGTGCAAAGACTCGTGGACAGATATATTCATGATAGGATCTTGTCAAGTGGGCCACTTCACAAGAAAAAAACACGCCTATAGGGCCCCTAAAGCGGATCAGTAAACCTAATTGAAGGACAACTGAAGCAGAAAGTCATCGAGATTGGAACGTTCATGGACATCGAACGAGCCTTTAACTACACCTCTGGATAGGTGATCAGGGCGGCCATGATCGCACATGGTGTGCCAATTGCAGTCGTGGCATGGACCTTCCAAATGTTGGCTAACAGGAACTGAACTACGACTAAGGATGATACCACGTTATGTGAATCCGTTGGTTCGCGATGTCCGCAGGGAGGTGTTATATCAACCCTGCAGTGGCGCTTGGTCGTTGATGAACTGCTTCAACTGTTTACGAGTCAGGGCTACCATGTTATAGGCTATGCGGTCAATGTACTAGTTATCGAGCGTGGCCAGTACTTGGATCCGTTATTCGGAGTAATGCAGAAAGCGCTAAATATAGTAGATTCCTGGTGTAAGAAAACTAGACTACTGGTTCAATCCGATTAAGACGGACGCAGTGCAACAACTGAAAATCAAAGAACGATCCAAATACATAGGAGTCATTTCGGATAAGAATCCGCCATGGAACAAGCAGCTAGCATCGACTCGCTTGCTTTATATGAGAGCCATAGAAAAAAGCTGGGGCTTGAAAGCACAGCACTTATTTGGATCTACAGAGCGATCCTCCGACCCAGGCTAACCTATGCAGCGGTAGTATGATGGAGCAGGGTCAAATTGTCTTGTGTAAAGTCTCAACTGTCAAGACTGAATATGTTGAACGAAAGCAGAATCAGGATAGCAGTGCGAACACCAATCTACATCTCCAGGAGGCCGACACTGAGCATCCTCAGGGACAACATGTGCACTCGCCGCTACCTCTTCGACAAAAAGTATCCAGTTAGCCTATGCATGAAACAGGCATGGTTTAACGGTAAGGCACACCTGCCCAGTGGTAAAGACAACTTGTTTACAAATGGCTCAAGGAACAGGGAGAACGCAGGAGCTGGTGTATATTCTAGAAGGAATGGAATGGGTTTTACAATCGCTATGGGAACCTACGCCACAGTTGTATAATTTGAGATTATGGCCGTGCTCCAGTGCGCCTACATGGCAAAGGAGTATAGCTGTACAAGAAACATTCGTATCTGCACAGGAAGCAGGGGTTCTATAATGGTCCTTAATGGAACAACGAACACGTCGCAACTAGTTTAGGAGTGCTTTGAGGAACTGGATAAGCTGGCGATAGACAATCGAGTCACTTTAATTTGAATCCCTGAACACAGCATCATCAAGGACAATGACATATCAGACAGGCTAGTAAAACCGAGAAACATCAGAATGTGTGGGGTTTGGTCTCTGGCTGCAGGCAGGCTAAAATACTCTTGTGCTCAAAGTTTAAATCTAACCGAGCGAATGGATTACTCAAGCTCGGAAGGAATGAAGTCAAAGTCCTAACAGAAATGGCTATAGGACCCGGAAACCTCCGATATCACAGACATAAGATAGGGCTTAAAGAAAGTCCCCTCTGCCGTCTGTGCTGAAAGAATAATGAGACGTCTACTCATATCTTGTGTCAGTACCCTGCGATTACGGGGAAACGTGTAACACTCACAGGCAGTTCCTGCGTCAACTATGGCTATGGGGTCACGCATACGGCTTATAAGGGGACGCAACGGGATAACCCAAGCATAAGGGGCTGTTATAGCCTCAACCCAGAATAATAATAATAATAATAAAAATTAAATTAATATTTTATCGTACGCATTATATTGTATTTTGTTGTAACATACTGAATCATTCTTTGTCATATTGAATGATATTATATTATACTGTATAATATTGTACACTATTGCATGATATTGTATCAAGTAGTTTGACAGTACTTAAAACTGTATCATACTGCATCGTATTGCATCATATTACATCATATTTTATGATAGGGTAACACATTCCATCATATATATGCTATTGTATCGCATTGCATCGTAATATATCATATTATTTTATAATGTATCAAATTGTATAATGCGGTTTTATATTTTATGATATTGTATGATATTGTATAATATTGCATTACATTGTACGATACAAAGTGATATTCTAAGGCGTGCAGTCGCCCGGTCGTACGGACGTACGTTGGAACGTTTGTTTCCATTTACTGCCATCCCAAAGAAAACGCACTAAGCTCCTAAAAGTCTAAAGGCTGAGTTACCGACTGTCGGTAGTTTAAAAAAAAATGTTGAAGACTTGTCTTAAGAGAAATCGATCGTCTTAGTAATAATATAATCGCAATGTTCAGTAGTAAATAAATTAGTCCATTTGATAGAAAACCGCGTGAGAACGCCAAGTCTGCACTCATTGGATGGTTTCGAGTTCGCGATTAAAAGATATGAGGAAAAAAAATGCTCCTAGATGAAAAATTGCAATAATTTTCGTAAGTATGGTTAGTTAGATTTTCCTCAACTTCATTTAACTACCGCTGACAATGATATGTCTAAGGCTTTTAGCCAAATACGGTATTAGGCCTGATGCCCGGGCAATAGGCAAAATGCCGACAATTACCGAATCTACCTGCGTCGAACTGTCTTTCGTCTAATTGTCTGAATCTAAGATTGCACTCAACCGTCTGCATGAACTCACGGCTTAATGCCCAAGGCAACCTGGAAAATGAGGCGAATTTCATTTTAGATCCAATTACATCAGTGAGTGTCGTGGAGCAAATCCCAGTGAATAAAACCATTAATTTTCAAGCACAAGCAAGAAGAATTTGTATTAAAGAAGTTCAATTTTCAAACAAAAAGGTGAATTTTCAAATAACATGATAAATATTCAACCAAACAAATAAAGTTTCTAACAAAACAGTTTGACTTTTCACCAATTTCTTGAATTTTCGACCAATAAAAATAATTTTTTATCGAAAAAATTAGTTTTTAACAATATAAATGCATTTAATTTTTGATCAATAATGCTGCATTTACATGAAATCCAAAAAATTTTATGTCTATTGGTCAGTGTCACCGTAAATTCCAGGCATATCTTGTATCGGAAGTTGGATAAAACCGTTTCCGGTTATTGCAACAATCTTCTCTCAGTGTGGGCATTAGGCCTCATGCTGTATTCGGCGAAATGCTTATGAGAAATACATATGTTAATTTCTGTCTTAAAAATATGTTACTTTAACTAATTTTGCTTTGATTAGTAAAATAAGTGACCAAGATATAAAAATATTTCTTTTTATGATAAGAATTAAAAGCAATAATTTTAGCCAAGAAGGAAAACCTTTTTGTCGAAACCAATATTTAGTTTTGTTAATCAGAAAAGCCTGATTCCAAAAAATTAGTTATGATAAAATATTTTTCACTCAGTACATCAGAACACTAATTAAAATCCTGTTGAAAGTTATAAACACATCCTCGAAAGTTAAGAAAGTTTTATTTTAATATATATTAAAAAAGTGAAAAATTAATTATCTCAACATCATTTGGTTCCAACGTCGAATGCTCCAAACGAAATGGATAAAACACATTTTTGTCCGTTGCTTCCCAGGAGTTCTGATTAACTTTCTCGACGGCCTTTACTATCTCAGAATCTAATTTGCTCTATTTTGCAATATCAGAGATACTCATAGACTTCGGTTCGCTTCTTTCAGTTATTGTGAAAACGTGTGGATCGCTGTCTTGATCAAATGATTTTCCATTCTCTAGTTTACATAATCTGGATACGGAATCAGCGATACTTGATTTTCCAGTTTGATATATGATCTTAAACTTAAAAGATTGATGTCTAAACACCCAGCGATCGATTCGTGCAGTTGGTCTAGAAACTGGTTTAAAAATCGTTTAGAGAGGTTTATGGTTAGTGACCGACTCGAATTCCGAACCCGCAAGATAGAAATTAAACCTTTAAACTCCCCATACGAGAGCGAAACTTTCTTTTTCGGTTTGTGAGAATCTGCGTTCCTTATCTGATAAGCTCTTGTTGACAAATGAAATAATTTAGGGATACTGTTGATCATCAAATTGCAATAGGACATCTCATAAGGCTACTGGGCTTGCATCCGGAACAAGACGTCTACGTCTTTGTAAGTCGACAGATGACAATGTTGGAAGTTTAGCGAGTGCAGATTTAAGTAAATCAAAACAATTCTGGCGATCTTTAGCCCATAAGAACACAGTTTCATTTTTCTTTAAGTTTCGTAGATGCTGAGCCCAGCTTCCTAAGTCTGGGATAAATTTTCCTGCGTAAGTAGTGAGTCCCAGAAAACTTCGCACTTCCTCCTTGGTAGTTGGTGGTAAAAATTTTATAATTGTTTTTATTTTTCTATGGTCTGTATTAATGCCACCATGCGATAGCCGGTGCGCAAGGAAGTCAAGTTCCTTGACTTTTGTCACACATTTTCTCCCGTTCAGCAGAATGTTATTATCACGAAAAACCTCAAGTAATTTTTTTAAACATCTGTCGTACTCAGTTTCAGTACTACCAAACACAATAACATCATCTGAATAATTTAGACACTTTTCGCTCGTGGATAATACTCCTTCTAAAATTCTTTGAAATATTTCGGGTGCTAAATTAACGCCAAACATTAATCTTTTATATCGAAATAATCCCTTGTGCGTAATGAAAGTAGTAATAGGACGATTTTCTTTGGCTAATTCTAGCTGATAATAAGCTCACTCTAAATTTAGCCTTGAAAAGTAATTTGCGTTTTTTAATTTACTCATAAGTTAATCAAAAGTAGGAAATAAGTAGTTCTCTCTCAGTATCGCCTGGTTAGATCTGCGCAATTCGACACAGATTCGAATTTTACCTTCTGATTTGAAAATAACAACTATAGAATAAATCTAGTCACTCGTTTCTACTGCTTTCTCGATCATGTCACTTTCTGAAGCTTATTTTAAGTTCCCTTCTACTTGGGTGTGTACTGCTATCGTGATTCTTCTTGCTAGTGGTTTGACAGAATTTATTTTTACATTAATGGTGAACTTCACAGTGATATTTTTGATTTTTGGAAATGAAGCTTTGTATTCAATGTAGTTAACATTGACATTGATACCTAGTTTTTAAAATTATAACAGCTGGACGAATCTTTCCCAAGTAGTGAAATGTCCCCGTCTTATACATAAAAGTGTGCTCTGATTTCCCTTTCCTTAGAGATCTTTACAATGGTTTAGAATTGATGAAGAATGTGTCGAGGTCCATAAGGACCGCAAGGTTTTAGATTAGCGTGACTTCTAAGATCCATGTCCCATATCGCTGCATTTCCATTACATAATTTCTTTCAGTCTTGACTAATGATAATGATGACCTTGCATGCCGAGACAATACGAAGAGTTATCGGTACTCCACCTACTTCGTCGTCGATCAACTCGTCTCTAAGTTGCTTTTGCCCATGTAGGAGGATGTTATCACACGTGAGACTTCCACGTGAATTCCACGATCAGCTCCCATGGTCAAAGAAGTTCTGATGGTTTCCTGCGATTATTCTGGGCCACAACTGACTACAATCACTTCTTGGGCATCTTTTTTTACTTTTATTCGAACTGCCTCTTCGATTGCGATTTCGTCGAATGGATTCATGGAATGTTTTACTCCTTCCATTACCACTCCCGTTTTATCAGGCTTCACACGAATCTTGACTCCATAGTCGATAACTCTTTACTCAAACAAGCAATACGTGCCGCTTGTATAGCTTAATTATATTTACACAAATTTACACTTAATTGTGCGCAAGAAGAAAAAGACTGATATTTTGATAAGATATTTTGCTTAAACCATAAAAAAGAATATGAAAATGAAAATTCTATTCTTAGCATAACATCGCGAGATAGAGAAAAATATCTGGAAAAAGGATTGCAGTTTTTTTATTTATTATAAGGTGGTTCAGAAAATATCCACGTGTGCACAAAGTTTCTTATTTCGCCGCTCCGTTCAATTCCACCCTTTAATCCTTTTCAACAGTAAAGATCTTGTAGAGTTCACTTTGAGTTTCGAAACTTTATAACCGCTGAATTTTACTTGTTTTCCGATCAAATGTTTCTCATTTGCGTAACAAGTTTTTAAATTTTAACAATATTGGGAAAAATTGTGTTTTCAACATTTCCATTCAAAAAAAGGGTAAATACATATTATGAGATACACATTTAATATTATAAATATGAAAGCTTTCAATCTTTCATACTCAATTTATATTTTCTTCCGAATTGATTTCATGTTTTGATTGGATTACAATAATTTTTAATTATGAAGTGTATTTTATAGAAATCTAAAAATGTTCATAAACTCATTATACACAAAGTTTTCGCGCAATATATAATTGCTTCAGAAACAAAATAATAAAATTAAGTTGAGGAAAATATGTTTTTCATTTGTAAACAAAAATAGAACAATCTACAATTTTCATAAAAAATGCTGTCAAAATCTGGAAATTAACCTACAGAAACACATGTAATCTTTTTTTGCCAGCTGAATACAGTACGTCAACGAAGTATATGCGTAATCAGGATATGATTGTAAACATTAGATTTAATATTAACATATATAAACTTACACCCAAAACTTCCAATTAATAACACTTGTATTTTAATTTCACGTTACATTTTGTATTGTAATGTATTATAAAATCACAAAAAATTTTAATAGTGCAGGATATATAGCATGTATCATGTGCAATTTAAATTTTTGTTGTAAAAACGTAAAATTATATAAATTTAAAATATTTTCGAAAAAGATGAGTGTCCAGGTCTAATATTTGTGGGTAATATTTTCACTTTTTCAGGATTTACAAAATGTTGTGTTCTGAATAAAAAATAGTACATTATAATATATACATCTATACATATGAATTTGATAATTACAATTTGTTGATTCTTATTTTATTTTTTGAATAGATTGAATTTTGAATATTATTATTTTCCGGGAAATTGGTTGAAATAAGGAAGAATCATCGATATTTTGTGGAAAACTGTTAAAAATATCAGATTTTTTTTATTAGCAAAACTAAAGATTGGGATCGTCAGAAGGTTTTTCATTCTTCGTTAAAAATAATTGCTTTTTATTCTTATCATAAAAAATAATTTTTATAGCTTCGTCACTTTTCTCACTAATGAATGCAAAATTAGATAAGGTGATCTCTTTTAAATAATATGTATATATCTGTTTTCATTGCAGGTATTATGTTTGATCAGACTTTGTAGTTTTCCTATAAGTTAACACTGATTATGGGGTATAAACGGGCCCCGAAATGTGTTGGTACTCTAGTAGTATAAAAAATACGGAGAAATAAAAAAGTGAGAAGTTGCTTTTGGTTGACTTTTTCATTTTTCCCCCTCTTTTTTCAATTGGTACTTTTGCCTCTATGAGCCGAAAAGTGAAGTAGTTTGGACGTCTAATTTTTAATTGTGAATGAAAAAGTAGATTTCTTTTCAATCCTAAATAAAAATTTGTTGACAGAGACCATAAACTCATGATTCATTCCAATCTATTCAATATTAAAAAATTTACAAATGTATAACATTTTTTGATTGTTTTTTTTCTTATTTGGAAAATTTCAATGATCTAAATAGATTAGTGAAGATTAACCCACGAAATACTCATTTTACTCAATGCTGGGTATTTTTTTGAGATGATAGGGTGAGAGCACCAATTTTTGACCCACCCCCTTAATGGTTGGCACCCTTCACATTCTCAACAGAAAAGGTATTAGATGTAAATAAATTTTTATTTTGTTAGTGCGATAACTTTCGAAAGAATTGACAGATTGGATTGGCCTTTGGTATACTCTTTTTAGTGGCCGTAAAATAAAGGTCAAGTTTGCTAGCCAGCTATTTAGGATGAAAATTCAAAAAGTGAGCATGTGTAACGTTTAAATCGTAAAAATAAAATTGGAAACGAGCAAATTCAGTTTTCGAAAATCGGTAGAAGTTTCAATACAATTTTTAATGGGAATTTTTTTAAAAGACTGCGCATTTTCTATACAAGTCATTAACACTACGTCTTTTTAATATGAATGCATGCGCTTAATTATATTAATACACATTTATGGAAATGATATACAATTTGAGGGGCAAATTCGAGTGCGAAGCTCGAGATACGTGATGAGAATATGTTCGTTAAAGCCGAATAAGCTTTAACAAAAGAGAATTCACTATCACCAAATTACTATTGTCGATGGTTTGACCTTTAGTTTAAAAAAATCTGTTGTCCGTGCGTAAACACTATAACTCTCGAAAAAATGAACGGATCAAGTCAAGCTTTGGCACACAATTTTTAGGCCCTAAAAGGCCACTTTTTTCTAAATATTAAAATTTTTATGTACGCATATTTATAGTATTAGAAAAGACGAACAACTTATCCTAATGACTTTTTTCGCTAAAAAAAATATTTTCAGAGTTATAGCATTTTCAAAATTTTTTAAATGAATTGTAAATTAAAATTTTACATCAAAAAACGCACGATATGAAATGAGTCGACGCAAACTACGAAAAAAAGTCTCAAAGAGAAATTATAGCGTTTGAAAAATCCCACAAAATATCTTTTAACCATTTCCCAATAGGATTTGTATTATTGTTTTTATTTATCGTAAGTAATATGCAGAAAATAGAAAATTCCAATATTACGCCAAAAGACACAAGATACGTAAAAAATCTAAAAGAAGACTTGTAGGATATTTTGCTTAAGCCATTAAAAATAATATGAAAACGACAATCCTGTTCTTAGCATAACATCGCGAGATAGAGAAAAATAGCTGGAAAAAGGATTTCAGTTTTTTTATTTATTATAAGGTGGTTCAGAAAATATGCATTTACCGATGTCTGTCAAAAATCGAACGCGCAGCGCGAATATCACGATGAGAATGTGTACCTCAAAGCCTACATAGCTTTGAGTAAATTAATCTTTACCTATACTTGATTAAATAGATAATTCAGAACATAAAGACGAATATAAATACTGCGATTTTGGACGGTTTTTACAAAAAGAATCATGTGATACGCATTCGGACAGGTGATTGCTACTCGTGTGATTGTAGAATTTGTCTCCAGATCATGCTGCAAGTTTCACGCTCGACAAAAATTACCTATTTTGTGCACTTGTATCACAAATAGCTATTTCTGCAGCACAAGCGTACGTCTGCAGAAATTTTGTATAACCTAGGGTCACGCAAGACTCCGAATATCTGGTGAGTTTTTTTTTCGTTTATTTCACAAAATCTAAGAACAAATGTATTATATATGGACACACTGCCGTAATAAAAAATTTAAGTCGGATTAAACAAGACCCTTAAAGGGAAATCCATGGTGACTTAGACCATTTTTTAAACAAAAATTAATTATTGAAATAGATTGTAACAAATGATTTTGTTTAATTAATTAGACTATAGTACACAGAAAAAACTTTACGATAAAAAATAATTTAAAACTGTAAAAAGGATCTACAATTCAAAATAGAACTGATTTAAATCCTAGGACGGAAATGAATGTCAAAAGGGCTTTAAGGGAGGGAAGGAGTACTATCGGAAATATTTAGGTCTAGCAGCACATGGTGGATATAGAATTAGCTAAAAAGGATGAGAAAGTTACGCATTTTTTGTAGATCTGAAAGGCGCGTTCCCTTCAGTGGATAGGGGGAGGCTTGTGGGAGGCGACGGAAGAGAAAGGAGTGGAGAGAGGCCTCATCTAGAGGGTACAGGAGGTATATGTAGAGACGAAAGATAGGGTAAGGGAAGGGAAGGGGAACTCGGAGGGTTTCTGGATGGATAGGGGGTTGAGGCAAGGATGCCCGCTTAGCCCAACGCTTTTTGCAATTTTAATCGCGGATATGGAAAGTAAGCTAGAGGCCTGAGAGGTAGAAGGAGTTAGGGTAGGAGGAGTCAGGATACAGTCACTTGCATATGCAGATGATATAGTGCTGCCAACGAAGAGCGAGGAGGCTTTAAAGGATTTAAATGCTAAAAAGTCTAATGCTATGGTGTTCAGAAAAGGAGGTGGGACGTGAGATAAGGGAGGGGAGTGGAGCTGTAAAGGAAATATGGTACAGGAATAGAAAGAGTTTGTGTACCTGAGCTTCCTGTTTCCGAGGAATGGGGCAGTGGATGGTCACATAAAAGACAGAGTAAGAAGGGGAAATGTAGTGATGAGGCAGGTGTGGCGGCTGAGAAAGAGGTTCTTCGCATATGATTTTGGAAGGAGAATGAAATTGTTCGATTCGCTGGTAATAATATCGTGTCAATATGACGAGAAATTTTGGGAAGAGGGGGACGTAATCTGGTTAGGAAGTATTGGCAGGAGAAAGAGAAAAGACGTAGGAGTGGAAAGATGGAGGTGGAAAGGGAAAGGTATCTTAGATAAATAGATTGCAGATGGATGAAGTGAGAAGGATGCACGAGGAAGGACGGTATATGAGGTGGTTAAGAGAAACAGCATAGAAAGACAAGGAAGAAGAGGAGGAAAGCAGAGGAGGTTCAATGTTTAACGGGAACTATGCTTGGATTATGCCAAGGGAGAGAGCGAAACATATGTGTGTAAAAGGAGAGAAAGGAAGTCAGGAACTTATAGACAGAATGGGATGTGGGTGCATAGACGATTATAATAGGTTCTGACTTTCTAAAGGGAAGAGGATGTGTGAATTGTGTGGGAAGGGTGATGCAAAAGTGGAGCACTGGTTGAAAGAGTGGGAAAAGTTGGGTAAGATGGAGAAGAAGAGAAGGAAGGAGGAAGAGGAATGGAGAAGGAAAGATTTTAAATACGAGAGTTAGCAGGTGTAAGAAAATTGTAAATAATATAAATAGTAGATAAGTATTAGGTATTAGCCATGGTGCAGAGGCTGGCAATGCGAGTCAAAGAAAAAACATATTGGCGTGGGTGCGATGCGAGGCAACGCGAGGCGAAGCAAGGAGGTCTAGGTTTTAGAAGCGAGCGGTTAGAGAGAAGGTGTGGTTGAATGTTAGTTTTTAAGTGATCGTTGTGAGAAAATTCTATAAAAAATAGAAGTGTAAGCAAATCCATTTTTTCTTCTTTCAAGGCGAGCAGGCCAAAAAATAAATGTTTGTCTGTCTACTAAAAACCTGTTAGCAATTAAAATCGAGCACCAAATTAAAGAAAGGCCCATGGTGATTTGATCAGAATATCTGCCATTCGATTCTCCATACTCGCAGCTATAAGCAAAGTGGATAGGTTTTGTAGAATACTGCATTTCGAAAGGACGGCTGATGATCAATAGGAACAAAGGCGTGTACTTTTTAAAAAACCTTTTGACTACAGATTTAACAATATTAAATCGCGGAAATACACTAACCTTTGTGATAACTAGATGTCATGAAGTGATTGATCTCTCCTTATACTCTATATCCATTAGCCAAGCTTTATACTTTCTACTTTTTTCTACTTTCTACTTTCTTGTATCGATTTTCACTCATAGCTGACGAGTTTGATTCGATTAAGCTTAAGAATATATGACAGTCTGACTGGAATAATTACTTTATTGATGTTAGTGAGTCTCGACCAGGTAAAAAATTCAAAGAATAGATCTTAAGGGGGTTTCCTCGTATAGATAGCTAAAAAAATCGATTTTTTGTTTATTGCATAAATCGAAAGAACAACATTTCAAAAAATATGCTGTTAAAATTTCAGAGCGAATTTCGAAGCTGTATAGTTTCTATCGCTACTTTTGTGAAGGTCACTCGGAGTGCGGAGCAGGTATTTTCATGTATCGCAAACTTTAAACGCGTTTTTCTCGAAAACAGTTTTCTTCAATTTTCCGATTTTATGCCGGCGATTACTCAGCGAATTTTGGACGCATAAAAAATACCCTTTTAAAGAAAATTTAATTATCTAATCCATCAGTTAGAAGGTTTTTGCAAAAATACAATTGTTTAACTATTTTTTTGCAATAATAACAAAAAAAAATTTTAATTTTTTTAGAAAGCCCATCATTTTTGTTGCAAAACGTTTAAATAATTTTAGATTTAGTTTATAGACAAGATTTTTATTTAAGAATAACAAAACAATTTGATTTTTATGTTTCAGAGCGGCACAGCAGCCGTAAAACACGGCATAAAATGAGAGAAAAAAAAGTTGTTGCCTTCAATGGTTTCTCTGTTCGTAGTTGTTTATAATGATTGCATGATATTTTTTTGTTGAATAATAAAAAAGAACTTGTCAAATTTCCAAATAAAAATATAGCATAGTCTTTGAGAAAAAAATTCTTAAAGTTCTCATAAATTTTGCGCTATCCATACGAGGATCCCCCCTTAAATTCTGTCGGTATACTGGTGCAAAAATCTCATTATTAATGAATGTTTGCCGCCATTAGAAACCATTGGAGAAGAAGATATATTCCTGGTGTTGATTTAAAAAGATTTGGAGTGTCTGATGGGCCTAATGTGTGACAGGTTTAGGGCATGGATAGGTATGGGATGTACCCCTATTACATGGGAAAAGGTACTAGCAAATAAATTCTTTCAGATCAATTAGCCTAATTTCTTTTACTTTAAAAACATTAGAAAACTTAATTTATTTTCATATGAAGAAGGAAATCCTAATGGATTATCCCTTTCATAGTAATTTGTTTGCCTCACAGAAAGGTATTAAAAACAAGACGAGCAGGTGATTTGGCGATAGCAGCATTTCTAGACTTAAAGGGTGCCTCCGGTGACACGTCTACGGGATCTATATTTAATTCTGCTAATAAACATGATGCAAATGCCACTGTTAATAGGTGATTTCACTACATGCTATGCGTCAGAATTGTCCAGTCTTCGCTCCATGGTTGCAATATGAAAGCGAGGGTATAAAAGGGATGTCCACAAGGAGGAGTTTGATCATCCATCTTCTGGACATTCATCTTTATGCAGATGACTTTGATATAGTGATGAAAGTAAAAAATTAGGGTACTTTAATCGAACTCATGCAAAATGCTTTTGTCATTCTTGAAGAGTTGTGCACCATCCGTAGCATATTTTGAACATAGATAAATTTGAAATATTGCTCTTTACAGGGCGCGGGAATCTAACCGACCTTGTAAACTCTAAATTCTATGGTAAGAAGTTAGGTTCTCCACATCGGCTAAGCACATGATAATGCGGTGGTAAAAAAGTCAAAACAGCAGCGGCGCTACGCCGATCATTAGAATAATTATAACCTAAACCTATTTGATCTGCGTGCCAAAACCAGTTTGCTTAGTTACAGCAAACAGCTGGAGAACCTACAAATAGACTTTTTTTGGCAATTACTGGATCAATGAGAAACACCCGAACTGCCGTATTGGAATCTATCTTAGGTGTGCCGCCACGGCACCTTCTAATTAGGTACAACCAGAGGCGGAGTCAGAGGTGTTGGCGGTTGAAATAGCTGTCATCAAAATGCAAGTGGAACAGAAGCTTCCTACTGATGAGCTCCCCTTGGAAGATGTACACAAAGATGTCCTGATTGAAGCTGAAGACATAGGTGCTAGGGATAATGAACATAAAGTGCTGCATGCACTAGAAAGACATCCGGATATTATTAACGATGATGTGAACAGCAAAATTATAGAGAAACAACAGCGCCTTGAAAAAAATATTGATCATGCTTTACTATAGTTCAGGAATGTCAAACCAACACAAGGGCATTATGTGCCCGAGATGAATATTACAAATGATCTGCATGCATAAAGAGAATACCTTAACAGCAAGGATTTACATATGCATTTAAACGAAACACAAAATGTGGTAAAGGTGCAAATTCTTGCATAAATTGCAGCTGTAGCAACCCTTAGAACGTTAAGCCGTAGAACTAGGCCTACAAATACAGTCTTTGCCCAAGGAGGGGATCGAGATCCACCATGCAAGATCAGGCTGAATATGCATTTCAACACAGTAAGGTGCACATTGGGTCGTTTGACTCAATCTAAGAAAGAAAATAGATCCAGGAAGCAATATTTGATGAGATTATAGACTTACAACGGCAGAGACTTGATGGCCTTACTGCAAAATGCGTCGGTATAAGAAAAGTAGTGAAAGAAGACAACAAAATTGAACCTGTCAGGCAGATGAAAGAAGTTCCTATCATGCACTGAGTGTAAAGCAAAATAACTAGCATGACTCCGAAATCCCTTAATTGAAAGATATGATTAACTACTGGTCAGGTGTTTGGGGAAAAATGAACAGATGCATTTTTGACACTGCGCGAATCCAACTAGAGAAATCGAGCTAACAAGCAGTACAGAACCGAAGCAGTAAATATTGGACCCGACTCATACCTGGGTCAAGCCTAAAAACCTTCATCTGAGGCTCAAGGTCATCCTTGACCCATGACCTAAGTTCAAGCTCAAATTCAAGGTCACGACTATATTCTTCGCTAAAAGTTATTCCAATAATGGATCTTGACCTTTTTGAAAAAATATTTTACCTTGGAAATTATTTAGGTATTTCGTAACTTTTTGGACACCCTGTATATACATATCTATACATATATCTTTGTATGTGTGTATGTATGCATGTGTGTGTATGTATGTATGTGTAATGTATAAAATATATTAATTATTCAATATATTAATTACCTCACGCGAGAATGAAAAATATGAACGGTTCTGTGTTCCTTTCTGCCAATGCTTTACGATGATAAACTTGCCCGACAATACTCCTTGACAACGCGTCATCGCGATAATTCGCCTTCCATCCTAATTGATACAGTGGTAATTCTTGAGAGTGCTCGTACCTTTATGCGGACTCGAGTGCATCGCGACCACATTTGCATGGTTGAAAGTGCAGATGCCAGTGGATGTACGCGTCATTTAGTTACTAAAATGACTACCAGGACTACCAGGTACTGGCGTAGTACTATTAGGACAATATTTGCTCAGTCTTTTTAAAGTATAAAATACAATTTTAATTATATGCAATCAACAGGTGCCCAAATTTTTTTTTAAATCCTGCCCGTAGAGTGTCGGTTGCAATTGAGATTCCTTCGAGGCTAGTCAGGCAGGGTGTCGTATTTGTAAACCGGCCTCGAAACGCGCACTGGCATGAAATCGAATTAAAAAAGTCCTATTGAGATCCCCTTGGAATCCGGGATAACGTTCCGCTAAAGTACTGGGCATTAGACAAATAAGTACTTATGTCGAGGAGTCATTCACTTCTAAAATTATATAAATCCGGTAATCTCAAAATATTAAAAAATCGGTGTTATTGATTTAAGATTCTAGATCTCTGACTGTGACAAGATGGATTTCATAGCAAGTCTCAAGGATCTTTTTAAGACTCGCGAAGATTTTTGAAGATTTACAAAATTGTCGGCCAGATTTGAAACGGTGTTTCAACTTTTTTTGATCTTATGTTTCAATCTTATGTTTTTCGAACTCTTGTAAATCCGAATCTGATTTTCGTTTTTCTAAATCTTTCAATATTCTGTTCTATTCCTTGAATGAAATTATTAAAGTAGACTTACGTCCAGTTACGGCATAATCTAGACCTAGACCCACATATCTACATGGCCTTTTATAGTCCTAATCGGGCGCTTATTAGTCCGTCATTACCAACAAAAAATCCAGGTGACAAACCCAAATAAATTTTTTTACATTTCCCAAAAAAGACAGGAATTTTGAAAGTTCCAAAAATGAACAATGAACATTGGAAAAATGAGTTTTCCCTCATAATTTGTTTATTCTTTCCAAGCACAATTCGGGTGCTAGCTAGCCCGTTGTGAACATTTTTCCCAATATCTAACTCAAATACATGTTTGCACACAGGGCGCTTAAACGAGGTGGCACAAAAGGGACCAATTTAACATTTTTTCACTTAACGCTTTAAAAATATTAGTTTTCCCCGGTTGACCTGCGTGCAAATATTCAAATATTGTCCCGTAGTATTGTGAAGGAGGACGCAAAGGTACCTAATCGCACTGGGCATAGCAGAGACTGATTACGACTGCGTGTAAAAGTAGAAAAAATGACAAGTGAACACTGAAAAGATGCATTTATCATTCAGCATCTACTGAGTTAAAACATATTTCACATATGAACATATTTAGTGTGTTTAAAAGTATAAAAAATTAAAAATGCATCTTAAAATAAAAGTAATTTTGCTTATCATCTAGAAAGTCTTTGAACTTATTTTTAACGTCAACCACCTATAATAGATTTTTACAAGACTGACTGACTAGCGCTTGATTAGCTCGTCTAGACTAGAGCTAGATCAGATGGCCCACATAGCTTAGTTTGCTGAGCCAAAAGATTTCCGGAATTTTAACCAAATTTAACTTTCAATCATATAAAATGCAACAGGGTAATATCTTATATCGAGTATTGAATTAGTTACAAGAATAGAGTACAATTTATTGAGCGATGCAGTAAGAAATATTACACAGAAAAAAAATCTCGATTCGAAACCAAGAGTGGGCTTGTTTCAAGCTGTAACATAAAGAAGACCAGCTCCGTTAAACACTACCCTAGTTTGAAATATTTAAAACGAGCTACTTATAGAACTACACGTTAGACCCAATGCAGCCTTGGAAGTACTTAGTAGCGATAATATGGGATAATATCAAGCCACTACATAGTTTCGAAACTAGTTGTTCGCTACGGTAGGCTAACATCAAGCCGCTGCATAATCTTAAAAGTAGTATCTGTAGCCAGACTGTGTGCTTATATCAAGTCACTTTATAAATTTAAAAGAAGTGTACGTCCACTGTACGCAACTATAGAAGCCTTTCTTAGAAACTTACCCGCACGCTCCAATATTGGACATTTTCGTCCAGACAACTCCTTCTTCGACAGTATCTCCGCCGAAATACGAGAAGATGCACACCTGTAGGTTCTTCTCTCGGTGAACAGATTATATACTCAAACAATTAAGAAACGGATAGTTGCGATGAGAATACGACGCGTCTGTCTCAGCTCACTCTATTTAGTTGTGACTTCGCAATTATTTGAAATTATCTGTAGCTATCCAGAGGTAGCTAGACCTTGAGGGGCTAAAGCAAGCGTCATTGCCTTCGTCTTTAGAGCCCAAATCTTGAATCCTCAGATCGAAGACCAAGTGGGGCTTGTTTTTAATACTTTTGCCGTTATCCGCGAAAACCGGTAAATGACTGTGATTTTCTTTGTGTGGGAAAACCAAGAACTCATAAGCATTTTAATTTGAAAATTTTGAATAAAGGAGTTTCCTGTTAATCAACTGCAACAATATATAAATAAATGATTTTCAATCCGAAACTGTAGTTCAAGTGTTAAAAGATGAACAATTACGAATACAAAATTAAAAGCCCTATTAAAACTTTATTATTATTATTTATAAGTCGTAAATAATGTCTCATTAATAGACTCATTATTATATACTTTTATTTAATTTCAAATGCTGTTTAAATTTTTTTATTCTAAAATATTCCAATTTTAACCCATTAAATTTGTAATTTTTTAAAACTATTTTTTATTTAGCAATATTTGTCTTCTATTCAAAATGAGCAATTATAAAGCAAAACTAAAGAAATTTAAATCAGATTAAAATCCAAACTAAAGATCCTGTTTAACGTCCAATCATCAAATTGATGAAAACTCCTGTAAAAAATAAACAAGAATCCAACGACCAAATTTGGTCGTTGAATTCTTGTTCTTTTTTACAGGAGTTTTCATCAATTATAAAGCATGTACTCAAAACTAAACAATTTAAAAATAAATTTTTACATTCTCATCAACGAGAAGGTATTGGTTTCACGTGAATAATGTAATCACACATGTTATATTTTTTTTTCGAACATGAAACATACCTACACGGAAGAAAAAGTTTTGTAAATATTATGTAACTCATTCAAGAGCAGCGGATATAACCAATAACTGAACAGAATTTTCTGTAATTTCCAAAATATTGCAGATGAATTGGAAAATTATTCAGGTGTAATTATAAAAGTGTTCCGTCGTTTTTAATCTGAGCTTGAAATAAAAAAGTTCGATCAGTATTGTCGAACAAATTGATAAAATGTCTTTAATAGAATTGTAGAAATTAATTTGGAGATAATGAGTGTTTTCTTAAGTACTGCATTATATTAACTGTAGAATGGAGTTCCGTAAAATTCAAAAAGATTCGAAAAATACTTTATGTTTAAGCGTGTGTAGTTTGTTTGCTGTTCATAAATGTTGATGGGATGGTTGCGTTGTTCAGATAGAGGTTATTAATCGTTTTGAGGACAGATATGTTTTTTTGTTACTTCTTTGAAGAGTTATTATCTTTCTGAAAAAATTTAGAGACCATCAATTTAAAATTTTCGTTTTGCTTCATAACTGTTTTATTTTAAGAACATTTTCTGAATCTTAATTTGAAAAAGCTGATTTGCATTTTCGTTTTTTTCTCGATAAAATACTATTTAAAACACTTGTTACATGCTACATACAATTTTGATAAAAATTGTTTTGGATGGTTTTTACTTTTAAATTATTCTTTTTTAATTCTGGTTTTCATAGTGAAACTGACTTTTTAAATTTTATTATGTTTTGCGCAACAAATTTATTTTCTACAATTGTTATTAATTCTTTTCATAATGTTTACCAATTGTATATATAATGATTGATTTTTTCAAATGTTTTTCTATGCAAATAATTACAAATAAAACACAGTATTAAACGTACTATCAATTTTTCTAAATTTACTTACATTCTACATTAACACTTGCATCCTATTCCCAATCAGTCAGAATTATTAGCCAGAAGTACCGCACGAACCATAGCATTACGGAAATTAGTAATTGCATAATTTGTGAAGATTATTAAAGGATATTATATTTATAAAAATTCTAATAAATACAGCATTTCAAAACGCTTTGAGGACAAAGCGCTACGGCCTGAATTACCAGCTGATGGAAATTCTGTTTCGCCAAACTGCAAATGGCCAGTGGAGAATATTGTAAAGACAATTACCTATAAAATCGCGAAAACGCGTCAACAATTAATTTAACTTTATCCATATCGAAATTAAATTCTCAATGTAAAAATTAAGTATAAAATAGATTCTTTCTAATTCTTATAATCCTTTCCTATTTACTTCGACTAAAAATACCAGGAAGATAATAAGCAACTGCATGTTTTCAAGAAAAAAACATAATTTAAACAATTGTAGGTTCTAATAAAGTAATAGCAGATGCACATATAATTTAGAATGTTTTTTTAGAAAACACGAAGCTTGGTATATTCCTATGTCTTACTTAACTAATCCGCTATTTTCAAACTGATGACAATAATTACAATTTTTTAAACTCAGATATACAGGAGTTATCATTGTTACGAAATAACACATCGTTCAATAAGTCCCGAGCCTAACAACGAAAACAACTTTTTTTTTCAAAAATTATTTTTTTTCATCAACATAATCTCCTTTTAGAGTGATACAATCTTTCCAACGCCTTTCCAACATTTCTATACCATGT